>JBBPMJ010000069.1:53472-96147 GCA_038090255.1 Austroboletus niveus
ATGATACGGCAGTTCGTATCATTGGCGCCTAATTATCTTTTTTTTTTTTTTTTTTTTTTACAGTTCAAGTTCAATCTGAATCTGATTACACTCATTCAGTTCAATCATTTATTCCTTTTTTCGGTACTTAAAGTTCGATGTTGTTCTAAATTCCAGTGCTAGAATACCACTCTAGTTTGGCGGATAGCTTTGGCCGTGGCCACGACCGCTCCATGGGCACTGTTGATAATAATCTTTTATGTAAAATCGAGTCAAAATATTGTTGCTCTTTAGTCGACCAGCGGCGACTGGTACTTAGCCTTGACACCATCCAAGTGGACTTCGGAAGCGTTTCAAATGGGACAGCTTCCCGAAAGAGAACGTTGAGGATTACGCGAAGTGCACTGCCGTAGTAGAGCTTTCGTTGCATCTTGATGGATCTTTTTTCTTGTTGAAACTTCACGGCAGGAAACAGCGTCACCGCATGAAGTTGGAGACCATCAAGTGACTGGAAACCACGATCATTGATTCATATATCAGACACCCCAGTCGCAAGGTTTGAGTTTGCTCCCCCAGCTCTCGATTTTTCCTCCTCAATTCACACAAGCCTACCATGTCGTCTCTGGAGTTGTCTAATTACCTATGTGGTACGGTTGTCAATTCACGGATTGGAATGCCATCTGATACACTAATTCAGTCAGCACGGTAGTTGCTGTTACATATGATTATGGTAAGTACACACCATCAAAATCAGGTTCTGAGTAATGACAATCTTAATCCTAGTTCTTATGTTTTCAAGAGAGGTATATGAATTTCTCGTGCAATGTGTATACTATTGACGGACAAAAATTCAAGGTGGAATATGTTTGGGTACGTGAAGCGTAATATGAACTAAACCCTGAATTAGGCATGATGCATGATCGTTCTATCTCAGTGCAAACCCTGGACCTGGCTTTCTCTGGTGTTTGTCCTGGTGCAGACATTATTTATCTTCTGTACGGATGTTGAACTAATAATCCGATAGGTCCGCTATGTCGGTCTTACATGGTTGATGTGAGTTGATACTTTTATTGTAGCACATACTGTTCACAGGGATCCATGCGAAAGCGCTGCTAGCTTTAGTATGTTCAAGATCAGATCTACCTCTGAGGCTGATTCACTAATTGAATACGCTTACAGACGTTGCGACGTTCATTCCCGGCTCTCAAACAGTCAGTTCTACTTGCTAATAATAACGTTGACATTCAATTTTGCTCTTCTTTTTTAAAGCTGTGTACGTACTTCAATTTCCTTCCTTCTTTTTTGAAATGTGAGAGATACACTTCAGGCTCCATATTTGCACTCTTGAATACCTGGGAATATTTAGTATTTACTTTCGCTGCTGACTGTAAGTGGTTCCATCTCGTTTCTCATCTTGTCGGCTATATATTTTAACTTAACAGTGTTTATGATTCTGCGGGTATATGCAATTTGGAGTCGATTTAGGATGATTCTTTACATCCTTCTGCTTTTCTATTTGCTGCAAGTTGTTATTGTCCTCGTTTTGACAGGAATTTATACCGATCCAAACACATATTTCCAAGGTATGCCATCTCATGTACCTTCCCTTCGCCTGACGTGCTCTTTTTCAGTTACAGTCATTCAAAATTTCGGTGTTTCCACATGTTATCAAACCTGGACCAATACGCCACCCCTGCTTTCCTTGTACTTTTCACTCCCGCGGTTCCTCCTGGGCACTGCGCTTATCGTCCTAGCTGCCATCCCGACCTTGCAGCAATCAATTTCAATGTATAGGGCAACAAAACGGTGGCAGCTCAATCAATACATGCAACTCATCATAAGAGATGGAATTATTTATTTTCTTGTGTGAGTCTGCCCTTCTACCTCTTGTTTTCATCGCCGTGTCCTCATTTCTGTGTTACTTACTGGATAGTCTCTTGGATTAGGAATATGATGGTCAATGTTGTCTCCGTGATACAGGCAAATTTTACGACACAAGCCCCTCCGATCACAATCACATTACTATTTTCGCTTGGTTCCATAGCCATGTGCACCATGATGCCACGGTTCCTCATAGGCATACGAGAGCTGTATCACACTGAGCTCCGTGATCGCTATCAAGGGATTGACACTGGATTCGGTGTGTTGTCACAACCGTTGGCCAATCCACACTCTATCACTGTTTCCGAGGGAGAGGTCATGGGCGTCACATCAGGCCGAGAACAGACCGTGGAGAGAGACACAGACGGGTTTGGATCACTCCGAGCCAGGCTGTCGTCCGAAGAGAGCGCGCGCGTCTTGGAGGTTTGAAAGACTGCTACTCGTCTCATTGCATTTTTATCTGGTTAGATATCGAATATTATTATTGTCGCAATTTGTTCGCCATTGCGAGTGACCCGCTCATGCAAGATACGAGCTTCCGGGTGACCACTGGTTTACTTTTTAATGTGCCAAATTCCATCATGGCTAACCATGCGCATACGTGAGGAACCCCCATGGCAACGTTTTCTGTGATGTTGAACCAACGAGATCGTGGCATAGGGCAGTAACTTGAAGTACATTGGTGCTTGGGTTACAAAAACAACGGTTCCGGAATGTTAGATATCCAAAACAACTCAGCAAATACACAGAAAGAATAAGCGATAGCTGCCTCTCATCCCATCCTATTCCAACGTACGTCACTCATCCAACCCTGTCCAAATCGCATCCCCGCATCCCAACGAATCGAGCCATTCGGACTCACGGTACTTCTTCCTTCGAGATGTCCACTGTTCATTCTGAAAGTTGTTGCTTTGGGATTTTGTCACCGTCCAGATAATCCCATCAGCCCGAGCTACACGAACGCTTGGGAACCCTCGTTCGACGACGTTTTGTACGGAATGATTCCTTTGCCTATCAATGATGCAAACGTAACGCAGATTGGGAGGCATGCCCTTCCCGAGTTGCTAGAACATTAATGCATCATAAACGGACTGATCGACAACAGTAAAAAGAAATGTGACACACATTGAAGAAATTGGGCGATCCGGTATTTATGCACGACAGGTCGAGCGTCAAGGCGCGTATGGTCCGTGGGACTAACATACCCGCCATAACCAACGGTAGATCCCCCGGGTAGGTGATTGACAAGTTATGCAGTCCGTCCATCGCAGGAAGTGAGATCCAGACAGAGGAATCGAATCCGATGCGACTGGGCGACTCCAAAACGAACAGATGACATGTTCGTAGTTTAGTTCGTTTATGAAGAAACTCAAATACAGCAGAACAGAATTCTGGATCATCGATCTGTGTATTGGTGATTGTGAGTGAGAACTGGCATAGCAACGGCAGGGCATTGATGTTTTGTCGAATCAAGGAAGAAGTAGGGGATTGAAGCATCCCTGATAGCTTCAACGACTCAAGCTGGTGCCCATTATTGAGAATCTCCATGAAAACATCTCCTATTGAAGACCCTTTGAATTCAATCTGCGTAAGGTTCCAAACGGAAACAACGCTTGCTGGGAAGTTCCAACTGGCATTTTTGATTGATAAGCCACAAAGGGTGTCGTGGATCTGGCCAAGAAATACTTGAATGAGCGAGTCACTACCACTATTGGAGCGGATCGAGAAGTGCTTAAGATGTTTGAATGCAGGTACTGCGATGTCAGCACTATTTTCTGACACTCTGAGATATAATTCAGTCAAGGAAGGAGACGAATAAAATGTCTTACATGAGAGACAGTCGCTCCAGACCGGGATGATACGAATAAAGCATTTGCAACAAGCGTGAGATCAACTCCTTGTTTCCAGAGCAATGTACCTTGCGAAGGTTGAATAACTTTGGAAGCGCACTCATGAGCATGCCTGTAATACACGCCGTGATGTTATTCAAATACGCCAATTGTCCGATCAGAGATATATGGCCATACCAACTTTGAACGAAAAACGTGGCTCCACATTCGAGGAAACAGCGAAAATATCCAGGCTCCTGACTTGCGCAGCAAAGTGTGTATCAACTAACATTCGTGTAAGAAGGTCTGCGTTCCGTTGATTATGCCACGTTTCGATGTTTTCCTCGGCATTTTCCGTTACTGTAGGTGAAAAAGAGCCCAAAGGCTCGCCGGGCTCCATAGCGGTGGTAAGATGGAGATCGATCTCACGAGAGAGGGTATCGTTTGCGATGGATGAAAAAGCCTTCGATACGAGCAACAACGATTTAAGATCATGCCTAGGCAAGAACATGGCAATCCTTTGCCATACTTCCACCGCGAGATTGCCAGTGGCCTGGTGAAGTACCAAGTCATCTTGCTTCTTTTCAACCTATGCCAAAAATGAACAATCGTGTTTTCCTCGAACGTAGCGATACCTACCGGCGTGTCCAAGATAGTTCGTTGGCTTAAGCACTTTGCCTGGAATTCAGCAGCTTCGGTGATGTCCTCGTTTTCTGGATCATCCATTGAAGCCAAGTGGAGATCTTTAAAGTCTTTAAGTATGTTTTCGGTAGAAGTGTCAATGCTGCGTATATGATCACTTACCTTGGCGGGCAGATGTGCGGTAACCCGCAATGAACCTCTCTTTGGAACGTAGCAAGAGTGCGCGGGCACGGTCGGCAGAGGGTAAATTATAGACTTGTAAAAGTGACTGGACGGCATTTTCGATCACCGAACGACAGCTTCTGCAATGTTGACGATGTATTACTATTAGCCATCTGGCATTTGTGGGACGGATTTCTGGCATACTTCTGTATAGGCATATACTGGAGCGCATGCAAAAGTACATCGGCTTTTTGAACGTCATTCAGCTTGGTAAGGACATCGCAGATACTTGCATCCAGGGAACGAGGAGTCAATAAATGCATTGCGCGATGAAAGACACAGCAAATGGGAAGGTGCAACTGCTAGGTTGTGAGAAAAGAAGCACGTTCAGTGATCATGCATGCGCATGACACGTTCCTTTCTCCTTCTATAAGTTTCTTTTAGCCGCTCGGATATAATCCGGATACCTGCTTACAATGAGCAATTGTCAGTGTCCTTTTTCTGACCCAAATACTTGGAGTTACTGGCTGTGGGCCCTTTCCTCATAGTACAGTTCGTTTCGTCGGGAAGAAGTGTGGAAGGGCTGCTCGGATCGATGTAAAATAGGAAATTCAATTGTCACTCACCGTGGCACAGCATGGAGGCCGTGTTGAGTGTCCGACCAACTCTGAGATCTGATTTGTCATGCTAGACTAAAGAAATGCTCGAAAAGTCAACATGCGCTCGAGCAAGCACTCATCCAGGCGTAGATCAAGGTCTTATATGGCCAGAAACGCTGTCGAGTCACTCCTGAGAGCCAAAAATTCACCTCGTACACGCTGATGCTTTGTAGCAATGCTAGGCTCGAGTCACAGGTGCTAGAAAGCCCGCTGCACTTTCCAGATGAACTATGGATGCAGGTCGCGTGCCCTCTTCTCGAATGCACTTTCATGCATTGCAAGTCAGTTGCTACATCATGAGATTGATCTGCATCTCACTACAATGGACCCTAGCGACTTGCAAACGCCTCATTGTGCAGAAATAGATGCGTGGGTGAACCCTTTGTCCATTGAGTCGATCCCATGATGTTTCGCTGCTCTCAAGCCACATTAATGCACCATGAGTGGGCCGAATTTCATCACAGCTAATATGCGTGGATGCGAACACCCCCGACGACATTTCTGTGATTGCTGAACCGACGAGCTTGTATGGAATACATATCACTGGCATACACTTGGGGCTACAAGACAAAGGTTCTGGATCATTGGACGTCACCACAAACAATAAAGAGACACAGGAAGTAAGCGATGGCTATCTCTCACTCTTTCATGCATCATCGTCAGATTCGTCACTCATCCACCCCTGTCCAAATCGCATCCCCACACCCCAACGAATCGAGCCATTCAGCCTCACGATACTTGGCTCTTCGAGAAGGCCATTGTTCCGTCAGTAAATTTCCATCTCCAGGCTGGGATTTTGTCACCGTCCAAAAGTTCCCATTAATCCGCATCACACGGACGCCAGGGAACCCTCGTTGGACAACGTCTTGGACGGAATTGTTCGCCCGCCGATCGATCATACATACGTAGCACAAATCGGGCGGCATGCTCTTGCCAAGTTGCTGTATAGATGTATCGTAAACGGACGAACAGTAAAAAGAGAAAAAACGGAAGGTAGCTCACATTGAAGAATTGAGATCCCCTGGTACTGGCATCCACCGAGGACAAATCAAGCGTCAAGGCGTGTACGGTCCGTGGAATTAACAGTCCCACCATCACTACCGGCAAGTCCCTCGGGAACGTGATCGACAAATTATGCAGTCCGTACAGCGTAGGAAGGGCGGCCCAAGCAGACGCATCGAATCCGATTCGATGGTGCGACTCCAAGACGAACAGGTGACATGTTCGCAGTTTAGTTCGCTTATGAAGGAACTTAAATACAGCAGGACAGAATTCTGGATCGTCGATCTGCGTATTGGTGATTGTGAGCGAGAACTGGTAGAGCAGCGGCAGGGCATCACAGTTTTGTCGAATCAAAGAGGAAGCAGGGGATTGAAGCATCCCTGATAGCTTCAATGACTCAAGCTGGTGCCCATTATTGAGAATCTCCATGAAAACATCTCCTATTGAAGACCCTTTAAATTCAATCTGTGTAAGGTTCCAAACGGAAGCAGCATTTGCCGGAAAATTCCAACTGGCATTTTTGATTGATAAGCCACAAAGGGTGTCGCGGATCTGACCAAGAAATACTTGAATGAGCGAGTTGCTACCACTATTGGAGCGGATCGAGAAGTGCTTAAGATGTTTGAATGCAGGTACTGCGATGTCAGCACCATTTTCTGTCACACTGAGATGGAATTCAGTCAGGGAAGGGGACGAGCGAAATGACTTACACAAGAGACAGTCGTTCTAGACTGGGATGATACGAATAAAGCATTTGCAACAAGCGCGAGATCAGCTCCTTGTTTCCAGAGCAATGTACCTTGCGAAGGTTGAATAACTTTGGAAGTACGCCCATGAGCATGCCTGTAATACACGCCGTGATGTTATTCAAATGTGCCAATTGTTCGATCAGAGAGATATGCAGACATACCAACTTTGAACGAAAAACGTGGCTCCACATTCGAGGAAACAGCGAATATATCCAAGCTCCTGACTTGCGCAGCAAAGTGTGTATCAACTAACATTCGTGTAAGAAGGTCTGCGTTCCGCTAATGATGCCACGCTTCAATGTTTTCATCGGCATTTTCTGTTGCTGCGGGCGAAAAGGAGCCCAAAGGCTCACCAGGATCCATAGCGGTCGTAAGATGGAGATCGACCTCACGGGAGAGGACATCGTTTGCGATGGACGAAAAAGCCTTCGACACGAGCAGGAGCGATGTAAGATCATGTCTAGGCAAGAACATGGCAATCCTTTGCCATACTTCCACCGCGATATTGGCCTGATGAGGCGGGCCACCTTGCTTCTTTTCAGGAACCTATGCCAAAGGTGAGCAAACGTACATTCCACGAGCGTAGCGATACATACTGGCGCATTAAGGATGGTTCGTTGTGATAGAGCGCCCAAGCTTTTTGCCTGGATGTCAGCGGCTTCAGTGACATCCTCGTTCTCAGGATCAGCTATCGAAGCGGAGTGGAGATCTTGTAGAATGTTTTCGGTGGAAGTAATCTCAATACGTATATATGGTTGCTTACCTTGACGGGCGGACGTGTGGTAACCCGCGACAAACCTCCCTTTGGCGCGTAGCAAGAGTGCACGTGCGAGGTTGGAAGAGGGTAAATTGGAGACTTGCAAAAGCGACTGGACGGCGTTTTCGATGACCGAACGACAGCTTCTTAAGTCGACCATTAGCCATTAGCATTTTCGGGACTGATTTTCGACATACTTCTGTATGGGCACATACTGGAGTGCATGCAGGAGGACGTCGGCTTTTTGAGTGTCGTTCAGCTTGGTAAAGACATCGCAGATACTCGCATCCAGGGAACGAGGGGTCAATAAATGCATTGCGATGAAGCTCAAGTAGTTGTGGGAAAAGAAAAAGAAGTGCGTTCACTGGAACTTCTGAATCTCAACTCATAACTAATCGCGAAGCTTCAAGACTCTTTCCCCGTGGTCTATGCAAATTAAAGCCTCGTATCATTTATATACACCCACCCTTTTATTCCAGCTGCAACGCTGAGGTACTTGCCATGAAAATTTTTACCGATCTCGTTAGAAACCCTCGTTCCCGTCTTGGATTTGGTATATTCTTTATTTTCTTCAAAAGTTATACTCATGGATAGCATGGTTATGACATAGATCTACAACGTATAAAAGGGAAAGTACTAATTTTTTAGGGGCAGATGATCATACCCCAGTTCGCATCACCATTTATGTAATTAGCCCTAATGGCATGCTTACCTCGATGGCGTATCGCACACTGGGTTCCACCGCCGACGGCCATGTCATATCATCGTAGTAGATTTCATTCCAAAAAATATCTTTGCACCTCTGTCCAAACGGTAGTGGTACGTCGCCTAATATAATGGCGACACGGTCAAATCACTACGGCTCTTGTCATCCCCCGGTGTAGCCCGGTGAGATTGCACGTATTTAGTACGTAGTCCGATTGGGAGGCTCGAAATGTTTAGTAGCCGAGTCCGCTCCCTGAGCACGACGGGCTCGGGATTTGCTTATTCCGAGTGCAGTAGCTTGATGGAGACGGCTGCATTCGGACTCGGACTGCGGATTTGAACGATCAACGGTTTATAACTTCGAATCCACCCCCTTTCTTTCCATCATCCCAATCACTATGTCCGAAAGTACGTGCTCCGTTACTGTATTCACAGTCCGCCGGATGATGATCCCATCTCGCACAGGGTACACGCTCACATTCGATGACAAGGTGTCGTACGACAATATGAAGAAGGAGGTCGTCAAGAACGGTGGCAGTATTGTGCACGACCTCGGAGAAATTATTCTGGTACGTCGCTCATTCCTTGTTCTTTGATCGACGCTAAGGGTAGCTCAGGGTTTCACCGCCACCATGCCGGTCACCCTTGTTCAGTCGATACGTTCGGACAGCTTTGCTGCCAATGGTATCACCACCTTTGGTAGGAACACTTTTGGACTTGGGCCCGACTCGTACTGATTCCGTCTTGGTCAGATGCAGACAGTCGAGTCAGCATCCAGCCCCAGCCCAACAAGCGCAAATGATGGGAATGATGTACCGATGTGTTATACGATATCCGTACGATTGTAGAGGATAACCCTGCATACAGAAGAAAGTCATTCCTTGTCATGACCTGCACGACACGATTTTGGTTCTTGAGTGGTATCAAGTCACGATCACGATATCACCCCTCCCATCCTTGAGCACCACCAGCTCGCATTCGATCTTCTCACCCGTATCCATGCAGACCACCTCGGTCTGGTCGATCGACGACGTCCGTATCTGTCGGCGCTCGAAAAAGGAGCGCCCGAGGACGACGTCAAAGTGAGGTTCCTCTGAGAGGTAAACGGCTACGGAAACGCTCTTGAGCTTGGTCGACGATCTTGAATGGTCAGCTGCGCCTTCTGGAGTGGACGTGGCCGCCGGGATCAGTGTTATGGGCCATTTCCCCAGGTTGACCAACCCGCTATAGCCGTAAAGTCCAGGCGCAGCATCGGCCGGTATAAATCCGTGTTTCAGAGCAAACTTTCTCGAAATGTACACGTGGCGATAACCACTTTTGAGGAGCATGCGCACTGGACGTGGTTCAGCCTCTTTGTGTGAGCGACTGCGAAACGAACGTACCATTCTGAACTGGACCGATAGAGCCCATGACGGTCCTCACACCGTTTTCATTGTGAAACTTTTCAAACTCTTTTCTATGCTTTGCAGCGCTGGTTTCGCCTACGGCAACGTGTCGCGCTGGCCTGTCCTTGATATGATGTCGCGATTGGGCCTGAGGCGACACAGCGCGCGTGGAGTGAAACAGGTAAAAGGACGGATTTCGGTAGGAAGGCGGATCTGGAAGGTGGCCTGCGGGATCGTGGACGTGCAACGTGGCAGACACGTTCGGGTCGGATGTCGAGGTCGTTGGGGAGCACCGCCAACCAAAGATCGTATAGTCGCTGTCTGGAAGTACTTTGGTAAGAAAACTGGGAAGAAAGGACAGCGCTACCGTCATCTAGATTCCAGGTGGTGTCGTTCCAGACGTATTTGATCCATCCTGGTTGAACCCGTTGCCCTTGAAACTCTGTAGCGCCGCATTTCCGAGTGAGTTTATCACGAAGTTTCTGCAGTGATTCGTCTTTTACTGCATCCTTGAAACTGAGAGCATGGCATCAGCGAGAAATGAGCCACCTACTGACAAGAATGCACGATAGCAAAGGACGAAGTTGGCGTGTGTACGTTCAGAACAAGGGGAGACGCTGAGGTAGTCATGTGCATGAGGCGCGTGGATGAACAAGCTCAAGTAGACTAGTCTAGCTTATAGCCTTGTATAAAAACAGCGAGTCGTCCATTAGTCTACTCTATTTACGATCACCCCAGATCCCCAAAGGTCGCTCAGATTTAAAAAAAAAAACTACCAACAGCTCAACAGTGGCTTCGCTGAGACCGTCTCGAGGCGCTAGGAGATGGTGTCAAATATCTGCTGGTGACACGGCAACGAAGCACTAACCTCGATGATAACCGTGCGTTTGCGCTGCTCGACCTCGTCTCCTGCCATCCATTCCAAGGTGGTATCGAGCTGTTGTCTCGAACGCGCAGTGTGGCTATTCCACCTCACATGCCTTGCCATGGGCTCGACATGCGACATTGATTTAGACATTGCCGTCAAATCCTCCTCCGTCATGGAACTCGCAAGCGACTCGTCGCCAGGAAACGATGTTACCCCACCGCCTGTAGGTGAAAGCGGCGCTGACATAGACGCGTCCAGAAAATCTGTTTCCCTATCTTCCGTTGGTAAAAGAGGGGACGGCTGGTCCCTCACCATGGACGATTCGCCAACGTCCACCTCTTCGTCTTCCTCTTCAATCAAAGGTTCGTCGACACCAAGTCTCTGTAGACTAGCTTCAACCACATCCAATCTCTCGAGGTGTTCGAGTACCGTGACTCCCGTAGTACCAGGATGGACTTTCTGGAATTTCGCGCAAAATGGTACTGGTCGATGCGTCTCAGATGAACGCAGGCGAACTGGAGGAGGAAATTCACTTGAATGACTATGACTTCGCGCCCGAGGGGGAAGGGGCACAGAGCTAATCGATGGGCGAGGTGAGGCGGTGAGGGGCCCCACGTCTGGAGGGCGCGTTATTTCTTCCATGACTTCAGTCTCATCATCCCAGACGAGTTGTTTGGTCCGCCGAGTTAACTCCAACGGGCCTGGGGGTCATCGAGCAATCGTGCAACACAACAAGAATGCAACAAACCTTCATCCTAGAGCATTACGGAAGTTTACTCAATCCATCTTCTGGAAACGACAGGAACTAAGACCCACCGCATGCTTCAAAGACTCGACGATGTTGTAAGCTTGTCCTTTGATGACGGCCAGTTGCCTCTGATGACACAAACTCAGGTAACATACATCAGGGTGAGTCCCTGAGCCAGAAACTCACCTTGAACATCTTGGGATGAAAATCTGGATCTACAGCAAACAACTTCCGTAGCTGAAATGTCGTTTCTTCCCACCAAGACTTGCTGGTCAGGAGCGGCAAGAAATGTTCCCGTGTCTTGTCGCTGAATGGTCGACCAATCATACTCACGGGAAGGTAAAGCCATCCGTAAGTATACGAACGCCATCCATGCGGGTGTTCGTGAGGGAACGAAAGTGAGTTATCAATAGCGGCAATGTGGATGTGCGGTTGGCGGATATAGTCATGCGGAAGGGTCGACGATGACGCGGCCTGAGATGGCGGGATTGTATGTGCAAACGTTACTGTAGGCTGGGAGGATGCAGACGTATCCGAGAGACGAAGCTCGTTCATAAGAGACATTTGCGGTCGTTTCGATGGCTGGGGAGCCACATCAATTAGGGACTTTTCGTGGTCGCCTTCGCAATACTTGATCATGTAATTGTCTGCTCCTCGGTCGGTATTGAGCATCAGATAATCTAAACCATAGTCAGACGCTGCATCGAACTTAAAGCCGATTACAAGTACCCAATATCACAAGTCTTTGATGATAAAGTCAACACACAGAACTTTACTCGCTCAAACAAAAATGCTTACTTTTCGAGCTCTTCTCTGAAACTCTGTTGAAGAGCTTTCGACCAATAGAATGGGCGACCAGAATCGCTCTCCTCTGTGACATCAAATAAAACACGTTCTTCCTCTGGATCTTCCTCGTCCAGTTCTTCGTCGCCAGTCTTTCCGCAGATGATCTTCAGTGCGGAGAGGAACTTCTTCGACGGTAGTCCCTTTCTGTGAGGTGAATCGTCAAAGGTATCAGCCAGTGAACGGCCCGGCCACGGGTGCCTGCGCAAAAAGTCCGATGCATCTTCATAGAGATGACAAACGAATCAGAGCTTGATGCTTACGGAAATAAAGCTACTTGCCAGAGTATCCATGCATGAACAGTTGCATACTGCCTATCTTCCCCGGCAATGGTTTGCCCTTCTTGGCCGCACTTCTATCAAGCCAATCATAGAAAAATGCCTGATGAAACGTGAATCTCCGGATCACTTCGAGAATGTGGTTCTTACGAACCTGGCTGGAAAGAGACACCAGCTGGGTGCGTGGGACGATGTTAAGTGAAAGGCGTTCATCAAGCAATGAGGCAGCGGCTTCTGATATGTAACTGATAGTGACAGATAACCGCTCCACGTCAGCTATCTGGAGGTTGATTTGAATGCCAACAGTCACCTCAGATTTGGTATGAGACAAGACCGCCCGAACGGAATGATCCAACGAAATTGACGATGAAGCCATTTCGTAGTCTATGCCACCGTGAATTCACGACTCAGGACATGTGGCACAACGCTCACCTTGGGATTGAGACGACCATATGGCTCTTCGTCTTTGGGTTTGAACACGCTGCATGGTTTAATGAGGGAGTTACTTGGAACGCGGCAGATGAACACTGACGCAACAGTCTGAACCCTGCCGTCCACCTTTGCACGGGCAAAGTAAGAGCCCGACGAGCCCTTGGAAATCATCTTGGGGTGAATACCCGCCAAAATCGCATTCCTAACCGACTGCGTGATGCTGGCGAGCATGAGCGGGTAGCTGAACGACAGCCGTGATACACGACATACTTGTCAAAGACGGCCTGTGTCACCGGGGGATTGTGGTCCAGCGTCTTGACCTAGCATAAACCTCGTATTAGAGCCCAGAGGCATAACGGATGTAGGGAGTAGGGCTTACCATGGTCGTCGCACCGTCGTTCACCCCGGAAGGCGGAACGTACGGATCGAACACGCTCTGCCATATCTCCTTGCGCGAATTGTCCTGCACCTTCTTCTTCCGTTTCACCTTTTGTGCAATGGATTCTGTCCACCTGCCCCAACCAGTCAAGCCGAGTAAAGCGGAAGAGCCACCCGGCGCACCTTTTGAATGCATTATCCAGCTTTCTCAGGTCAATGTGACCTGGTTTGTAAGGGCGCTTGAGTGCTTGATTGTGCGAGGGTTTAGTAGTGTGGTCGCCACTGCTGCCAGCGTTGAGCGTTTCGTCGTCTTCTTCCACATGCTGCGGTAGCGGTTCGTAACCAGCAGAACTTGGCATGCTGAGCAAGGGGATATTAAATACAGGATGGCAGCAGACTGGGCGGAAATTGTCAGACGTGGAAGGGTGCAATGAGGGCTGCTGCCAGCATACGGAACTGCTCGTAAAAGGCTAGGAGCCTTCGCGACCTGCAAGACGTCAAGCACGTGTGCCGAGAGTACCGCCACCGGCAAACAGCATTTCAGGACAGACGTGTATCTACATCGTGTACACTATGTAAATACGAGCACTCGTTACTCATTCTTTGTCGATGATACCGCAATGCATTGCGAGGATCCTTCTTCAAGTCCTTCAGACATGCATGAAATCGGGGCACCTCTCTCCACGTCTGATTTGGCTGGTGATGCAGGGCCTGCAGCAAGGCAGGGTGCATTGAAGATGGATCGATCAATGAGTGCAGGGATGGTACGGATCAATATCGCGAGCCACAACAAGAATGCGAAGCCTAAAAACATGACGTTAAGCAAACACCAAAGTAGGCCATCACAAAGAAAACATACATGTCCAGATCGTACCGAACACCCGGAAGAATCCACTGTCCAAAACGTCGCCTAATTGTACGGACAGTAGGGCATATACCGCGTTCGGGAAAACGAGACCCCAATATGCCAGCCCGAAACTCGGGACACCGGATTGCCTTACAACGCTGAAGACGGACAAGACCGCAATGAAGGCCCAGCATATTCCCATAGACCAAAGAACGAACGACAGGCAGAAGCAAAAGGCATAAAGAAGTTGTCCCGCCGTCGAAGACATCGGGAATTCACCTGTAACGTGTGCGGGGAACATGACGGCGAGGTTAGCACCATTGATTAGCAATGAGAAACCTCCCTGTCCCAATGGTCCAAGAACAACAAACGCAGATAGGATCAAGTTTGCGTCTGGCGGACCGTAGAAAATCAACCGAGCAAGATATACCGTGATCATCATCATTGCGAGGCTCAGTCCAATGGTGAGCATAGCGAGGGAAATGCCCGTGGTGACACGAGCGAGCGTCGTCGAATGCGAATGGAGAGCTCCGGCTAGTAGACCACCAGTAGACGACGCGACGACGAGAGTGACGAACGGTAGAAGCCATACGGCCGCCATCTTTGAAAAGCTGTGTGATTGATGACTCGACCTGCTAGGATATTAGAGGGGAAAGGAAACACGGAGGGTCGACGTACATTGTATACATCATGCCAAACGCGCACAGAACGGAAAGAGCCACGTCGACCCACCAGCATCCCCACAGGAAAAAGAGAAGTGCCGATCCGCCGACACCCGTTTCTCGGTTCAAATCCTGCGCAGAGTTGAATGACTCCTCTACGAAACATCAAGTCCAGGATCAGCACTTACGACAGCGATATTGATGAGCGTAGCAAAACCCATAGGAAAGGCTCCCACGAACAAACTCTGGGCAGGATGGTGCAGCATTTTCCCCCAGACGTCCGGAAAGAGTGCATATCGGGCAGCAGTGGCAAGACTGATCACGACGAACAAGACGAGATTAAGGAAGAATATGATGAGCGTGAATATTCTGATCACAGGGCTGCCGTGGCCGTAGGGGAAGCTGTTTATGAGCGCGGACGTTGCGCCCGTGCCCATAACGACCGTATGCCATGCGGGAGTGAAATGTCTATAGGGCACTATCAGCTACTTCAGCAGGCGAACGAACAAGACATACGTACTTGATACACTCTTTCCACGTTTTCCTGGACGACATCAGGCAGAGAGGGCGCGTGGGATGTGGGTGGTTCAAGTCATGAATGAGAACCGAGGCTAGGATTTAAAAATGCGTGTGCTGGCCGGAGTCCGCCCATCAGCGGACTCGATAGCAATTCCGAATTCGCTTACAATGAATCGCACGTGACGCCAGAGAATGCAGTCACAACAACTCACTGAATCAGAATCACCAGTGTTTGCGCGCGGAAGGACGCTGAGATCGGACTCTTTCTTGTCGCAAAAACCGTCGGACGGTCGTATCTGTCTCCACCTAAATGTCACTACCGAGTGCCACGAACATGGACATATCATTCATATCCGCCCTACTAGCCTCACCCAGTCTTAATTTAAGCCCAATCAATGCATCATGATCCTTCCGATGCGGTCTAGCGTCTGTCTAATGTCGTTCCATCTACTCCATTCCGTCCAATCTCCTCTTCCATAGGAAGTGCATCGAATATCCGACCGCTAGGACACAGCCGTATCGTCTGCGCCACGACGTAAATCCATAATACTAGCGTCACGACAGCGTGAATGGCTCCCCACACCCGAAAAAAAGGAGACGAAAATGTCGTCGCGAGTTCGAGCGTGCAATTTGCGTATACGCCCTGTAAAATCCATGATACCGTCAGTCCCACGGGAATTTCGACGGGCATGCCGACATACGTTTGGGAAAATCATGGACCAAAACGTCAGCCTGAACGGCACTCGCGTTTTTCGTAGCGAATGCCATAGTCCGAGCAAAGCCAAAATCATCCACGTCGTCCCAAAGCACCATAATGCAAAGGCAGTCACCACGCACAACACGTTGATAATTTCTCCCGTGCTGGGTACCCCTAGCAACCCGCCCGCTTCTCTGTGCGTCACGGGTAATAATGATTTGAACCCTGAGCCGATGAGAAGGACAGCCACAGCACCCTGCCCAGAGGGTGACAATGGAAAGAAGACCGACACAATCGCAGCCCCCTCTGAATAACCATATAAAATCGTGCGAAGGAGGTATACGGTGAGGAGCATCACCGTAAGTGCCAATCCGATAACAACCATACACGCCGAAAAGGTAAACGTGACTAGCGCACCATTCGGCGTGTACGTCACGAGCGCTTGTGCAATGACACTTCCCGCGGACGCTCCAGTGACCAGCGTCACGACAGGAAGCAGCCAGGCGAGGGTCATGGACTCGAGAGGGTGATCCTGACACGTGATCCTTGACAAATGTGAGTTCATAACCACAATCCACAGGAAACCACTCACATCATGTGTACCATGCCCCAACAGCACAGTAAGGACACCGCGACATCCAGCCACCAAAGTACCCATATTGCGTAAACAAAGAGTTGGCCGCCAAAATGATAGGTCTCGTAAATCAGCATGATTGAGACAGTGAAGAGTGTCGTGGCACCCATTGGAAAGGTCCCAAGATAGAGACTCTGAGCTGGATGTTGTAGCATGCGGGTCCAAGTATTTGGGAACAGGATGTATCTTGCTATGCTGAGTATGGTAAACAGCACAAATAACACAAGGTTGAGGAAAAAGAGGACGAGAGAGAATATCTTCATGACGTTCGAGTCATTATAGTATGGGAAGGTATGGAAGAGCATGGAGATCGACCCAGTCCCTACCAGGAAAGATCGTGAGTTCATGTTAATCGGTGTGCAGACGAGGTCGGTCGACCGTCGGTCATAGTTCGAAAACGACATCTGAGATGACCGAAGTATTGGTGACCTCCTCTAGTACCGACACACTCACCCATAGTAACTGCAAACCAAGCAGGTGTGAAGTGCCTACTGGCATGAATGACACCTTTTTCTACGACAGAAGGAAGACGCTCGCCTTACTACGTCTTGAAACGTCCTTTTACACGGCAAGTCGCTGGCTCGCCCGTTCGTGGCAGTCATGGAGGGGTAGTTGGCTATGGAAGTAGTTTGAACAAAAGAGCGCCTTCCAGTCAAAAACGTGTAGCACACAGCAGAACGGCCATGCGCGCTGTATGATCTCTACATATATACGGTGGAACGCTTATGGTGTTATCTTGATCGTTCTCAACCTGGGACATGACGAGTCACTTGCCGTGACTTCTGCTGGCCGGAAAGTTTCACAACTCGATAAACATATTCAGCAGCAAATATTCGTACGTACGAAAGATCACCTCGCATTGCCTTGACGATTGTAAGGGTTTTGGTTATGCCATGACGAGGCAGTGGAGGTGGCATACATCTTGGTTAGCGCGTATCTTCGTCTTTTAGGCAATATTGAAATCACTGTATTTGTTCTCATGACCACTGCATGCCCTGGACCAAGCGCTCAGCGATCACAATGTTCCCTTGAAATCTGGGTGCAACAAAATCTACCGCTTAAAAGGGAAACACAACCGACATGGATAGATTGAACTGTGCAATCTCACTACAGAGGACACCCGGCGGCTGCATGCATCGCCACCATCACATACAAATGTCTCACCTCATGAAAAAAAAGTTCTACAATCAGACCGAATTCTGCAACATGCCTCCGTGGCAGTCTGATTGGTAATGTAATCATAAAGCTATAGCGATAAACAGGTCGACTAGTGTTCAACTGGTCAAATCAATGTAAGTCTCCAGGCAAGGGGCCGCGAAAAAGAAGAAGAAGAAAAAAGGTATCGCTGAAACAACCAAATGTCAAGGTCCGTCCAGTGCGCCCTTGATCCAACCATGATTCCGGACTTCCCCGATATCCGCTCGCAGCGCAGGATCGGGCTCCAAACATCGGCTCATGAGATGTAAACAAGAATCGCTCAACCTCTTTCCTGGCAGCTCCGAAAGTATAATACGCCCTTCGATCGCATCCCGTTCCGTAGGAAAGGGCGACATGCCAGTGAGCAAATACGACATCAAGACGCCCAGAGTCCATATTTCGACGGGTGGGGCTTGATACGGCTGTTTGAGCAAAATCTCAGAGGCAGCGTACGCTGTTGTACCGAAAAAGAGGTTGTAATACGGTCGTGGATGGGTTGGGTCTACCATAGTCGCGCTACCAAAATCAATGAGTTTGACCTGACATCGATGACGACGTAAATCACAAGCTCATGTGTTCGCACAATCATCGACACACACCTTGAAATTCGTGTCAATCACCAAGTTTTCGTCCTTGATGTCGCGATGACATATTCCGTGGCTATCAAGATAATATACGGCGTCGACGACCTGAGCCATGATGTATCGAGCTTGTTTCTCGGAAAGACGCTTGTGCTTCGTCTGTTCTATGCACTCAAACAAGTCATGAGAAGGGCGACGAGAATAGCGACGAGGTTTGGACACGTCTATCGGCTCCTTTTGAACAGAAATATTGTAGAGTATATCGTCGTCTAACGGAGAGTCCGGAAGACGGAGATTAATAGGAGATAGTTGACTGCACACTTGAGGAGGGGTATCCGGCTCCGATTCGGTCGCAGAGAATTCAGATGCTGCGGGAGATAAAAGAGGCGTGGAGGAAGAGAAATGTGGTGTTGCCAGTGACAGGTCTGGTAAAAAACGATGTGCAAAGGGCGACCGTTCGCGTTTCTGCCACGGAGAGCCGTGCAATTCTTGCACCTGAAAGGGCATTACCATCGGCGAACGAGGCAAGAGAGAGAGAGACGGACAACATAAAAGAACAATTCGTCTTCGAATACGTCCAGACATTTGACGATGCTTTCGTGGTTCATGATCCGCAAAAGCATGATCTCCATCGGGATTTTCCCCAGGGTATCATGGTTGACCCATGCCTGTTCCGGGACCTTTTCCTTTATCACAAACTTGACGGCGACTTCTGTCTGGAGACGGCGATGCGACGCCGTCATGACGAAACCGTACCCGCCAGATCCGAGCTCGTCGCCAAGTAGGTAAGCCTGCGCGAAGACGAGGTCGAGGTGGTGTCCAGGTGGAAAGCGAGGGGAGTAGTTCATCGAGCAAAGATCGTTGGGGTCGTCACCATGGGCGAGGAGGAGTGAGGGTGGCCCTGGAGCGCCAGGGGGAGACGCTGGGGGGCTGCTCATGTGGGCGGGGCGTTGTGAGAGTTGGAACGGTGAGTCTGAGGGGACGAGCCTGCGTCCATTCGGGAGTTGGAATGCAAATGGCATCGACCGGCGAGGAGATCGCCGGAGAGCATGTGCACGAGCAGAGGGCGACTTTGCCCGACGCCGTCTTTTCGGGACAGTGGCAGGGACATATGACAGACGCCATCTCAAGACGAGACTTGCTCTTATCGAGCTAATTGATTCCGCGCCATGACATCAAATCAATAAATATCCTCGTACTCCTCCCCAACGTCCAAAAACCGTCGGATCTCCTGCGCGTCCACCCCGTTCTGCCGCGTAAAATACGCGAGCAAGATCGAATAGTTGTCTACCGACACCATCAACCTTCGACCTCGGCCAACTGCACCTGTGAGTACTGACCGGTCCACCGAACCGCTGCTTCGTGCGCAAGCATGATCGCCCTTTTCTTCTCCTCCACCTTGACTGGATCGCAAGCACCATATGCACAGAGCTCCTTTTCCAGCGCAGCGATCTGCCGTCTCGCCTCGGCCGCCTTGTCGAGTGCGATGGCTCGCTCCACCTGCCACCCGAGACAACTTACCGACGAGAGACAAGACAAATCAATCGACGTACGCTCTCGGTCCGCAACGCCCTTTCACGGCCAATCGCAACGCCTAGTTCCGCCAGCTGGCTCTCGTGACCCTTCTTCGCCTCGCTTGCCTTGTCTAGCCTGTTTCGTAGCTACGATACGGTCAGCAAGGTAATGTACCCAACGGTGGCGCATTCATACTATGCTTCCTCTTTGCGAAGGGAAGCTCCAAAAGACTGTAGTGGCTGAGACACCGCGCATATATCCACCTTGACAAGGACTCACAGTTGGAAGACCCGATCTTGTCACTCTGTACGAGTCCATCGTCGACAAGAGATTGTAATACTTCCTTGACAGACTGCGAGACTGGCAAAAACGTGTCAAAGGAACCTCCAACTATACATATACATCGTCACGGTGGGACGAACCAATGCCTTTGAGTTTGGGTCCAAGTTTCTCTAGCTCTTTAAGCTGTATGCAAGGTAAACGACTGGGAACGAAGAAAACGAAAACTCGCTTGAAAGAAATCTTTCTGTTTCGACAGATCAGATGGCGGATGGAATCGAACCTCGTAGAGTCGTAACCTACCGAATCGCGAAATATCTCGAGGAGTTTGACGCGCTTTTCCTCGGCGGATAAACCTCGCGGCGCCTGCAAATGTCAGCAGGGTTTGCAACCACTTATGGTTCGCGTACCATCGATGTTTAAGTTCCTAGTGAAAGAGAAAACCGGTGCAATGCAGGACCCCATTTATAGTCACATGACTAGGATCGGCGAAAGCATCTCACTACAGGACAATCTGATGGATCATAAGAAAGAGGATGGATTCATATTCTGTATGTATGAACGTAACCGTACTTCGGTAACAACCAAACCAAGAAAAAAAAAGTTGATGCACTGCCGATCTGAAAAGAGTGCTTATAGGCTGGAGCGGAAATTATACAGGAAAGCGAGGCCATGCAGTCAAAGTCCAGAAGAGGGATTGGATGTGAGTCAGACTGAATTGAAAGGCAAAGCATAGTCCCAGAAAAGAATACTGGCTGTACCGGATAAGATGTGGACGACGAAGAAATCGAATAAATGGATTGATGGTTGTCGTGAAGATTTAAAAAGAAAGCGGGTGGTCGGGAACATACATTACAGCCCTTCGGCCAAGAAGAAATTTCAAGTTGGGTCATCGGATCAGGTCAACTGGTGGCTGTGTCTGCGAAGGATACCGGTAAGCCACAAACTCTCTATCCTGTTCGACTCGTTCTTCGATCGCTTTCCGAGAGGCGATAGATAACCGAGGTCCAGGACGAGTCACCGTGTTGGTATACATAGAAGTCAGATTGTCCTCATTTGGGTCAAAGACGGGCGATGTTAGACGAGGAAATTCGTGAGAGCTATATCCGTTCGTTTCCACAGGGTTCGTTGACTTCTTTCCCAACAGCGTAGCAAAGCCAAATTTACTCTTGCGTTTCGTAGGCGTAGTAGGTATCCCAGGGTTCTCTTCGATGTCTCCAAGCCGACCTAGAGAGAAACGAGACACGCCAAATTCACTATACATCCCATTGGATACCCTCGTACCACCAGCAAGTGGCATGGTCTGGATGCCTAGGTTAGGGCGTGACCCGGTTCCGCTAAACGACTGTCGCCGTGGCTCGTTCTGGAATGGCGCGTGAGGCGGTGAAAGATCGTGTATATCTTGCCCGAGGTGGCGGAGGTCATGCGTGGTATACAGCGTCTGTGGCCTCAGATCTCCACCGACTCCATGCTGCGCTCGGAGTCTCACTTCTCCGGGGAGCGGTGGCAGCGACTTTTCTCTGGAAAGGGAAACCTGATGACGCGCATTGGTTGACTTGGGCAACGTCATGCTATTGGTAGAGGCAAGCAGGGATTGCTGGATCTTTTGACGCATGTCCGGTTCTGACGTCACAGGGTGTATGGACACCCTCGGTCTCCCGTTTTCTTCGGGAGACACGTCAAGTTCCTTTTCATCCGTTTGTCCGCTGTTTTTCCTGTCGTTGCCATCACCATTACCGCCTGAGGGGCGCGAAGAGGTTGGTGATGGAAGAAGACTGGTTGGAGCCGTGGAAGGTGACATACCAGCGGACGAGAATGGACCATTCCGTGGGGACGTCGATGAAAGTAGTGAAGGCGTTGATGCATGTCGACTGCCGAGGTGCTCCCCGGGCCCACGTTCTACAAGATAAGACAATGGCGGAGGTGGCGCCAAGGGTGAATCGTCGTCATTGCGATCCAGTGACCGCAGCGAATCACGAGGGGGTGCTGGCGTTTCGTCCTTTGTGGACGAACTTCCCTTGACCAGTTTCCAAATCTTGGCGAGACCGTTACGTTTCTTCTTGGGTTTCTCTTCGGTTACTGCGGTGGGTGTCTCCTCGTTGGCCGGCGGCCACAGTTGACTATGCCTTTGCGTGGACAACGTGCTTTTCTGGCCGCCCGGCGAGCGAAGATTAGGATTCATTTCGCGCTGCAGTGCCACACTGAAAAAAAAAAATATGCAAATGATCTTCATGGATGAGAAACGCCCAAGCACGTACTGCATGTCAACCATGCTTCCAGACATTCCAGAAGGAGCCAGGCTATCCTGACTTCGCCACGCAGAGCTCAAATTCTTGAACCCAAAGAATCGCGACCGCCTCGGTGATACAGAACCAGGGCTATGTGCATCGGAAAATGAAGCTTGGGAGTACACCTGTCCCAGGCTGGGTTGAGCATCGATGGGGACTGTCAACGAGCTCGCAGGCCGCATGCTGATAGCAGAATATCTCGAGCTCTGCGTCGGAGCAGCGCCGCTGTCGGTATGTGGTACTGCGCTATACGAAGAATAGAGCGACGTGACATCGACCATGGAACCTCGAGAGGATTTGCGCGGCCTGCTACGCTCACGCCTTTCCTGTCTCCGTCGACGCTCCTTTTCTTCCTTTTCTTCACGCCATACATCGACATGTTCGACGATGAGCCCATTGTCGAGGAGCGTAATGTCGCGAGAAGAGTTGCGAATGTGGTGCGCTCCGACGCCCGTCGGTGTGGGCGCGGCACGAGGAGGCTTGAGCTTGAATGCGCTGTCGTCGACCACGCTAAGATCGTATGCTGAACGGCGAAGCTGGGTATAGGTATCCCGGACGCTGTTTTCGAGCTGCAAGGACTCTTGCATAGCACGAGCATGGGCCAAAGCCTCGGCCTCGAGCAGCGACCTTTGAGCCTTGACGTAGGCATCGACGGTCAGTTGCCTCGACGTCGGCTCTTTAGGCGTCTGGAGCGATGTGAGTCAGCATCATCAAACCGGAAAAACAAAGAAGCGCACCATGGTGGTCCAGAGTTTGAGATTCTGCTCGGTCAAGCGCCCGCCCTTGGCTCGAGGTCTGGAAGAGCATTCGGAATGCAAGATACCGGCTTCTTCTTCCTCCTCTTCTCTCCTCAACAGTTCCTCATAGAGCACGTCGCTCTCCCTGTCCCATATGCCAGGACCGATGACGATGACGTCGGCCATGTCTTGGTCTCTCATTGCACACTCGACGCATATCTCCTCTGGTGGTTGTGGTGGGTTGGGCGAGAGGATTGGGTTGATCGGGTCGGGGGCGGCGGCGGCGGGAGTGATGTAAGTGGGGTGCTGGGGAAAGACGCGAGGGTTCGGGGAGATGGGTATCGCCAAAGTGGGGCTGTACGGTCTTGAAGCGGAGAGGCCGTTCGCGGAAGACATTCGAGAAGCCGCAGCACCATCGGGCAGCGGATACGAGGGTTGGCGCATGACGGAGGGATAAAGGGAGGGAGGGAGGTCGCGGGGTGCGACTGGGGGCGAGGGGGAAGGCTGGGTGGGGGTGTCGGCAAAAGACTTTATGGACGAATCGTTGAAGAGCTTTGAGTCGATGAAATTGGAGCCGTTGAGTAACGGAGATGCAGTCCCGTTGGTTTGATTGTTGTTGTTGTTGTCATCAAGGCTATATCGCTCGAATGGGCGGCGAGCGTTGGCTGAGAGGGCATACGAAGTCGTAGGGACGGGGTCGGTGTGGGAGGGATGTGACATGTCGTGCTTTTCGTCGTTGAGAGTTCGTCTGTCATCCGTGGTGTCCGCTCTGTGGGTATTACCGGGCACGAACGCAGGGTCGCCCCGAGCATGTGTATCGGCCACGGAGAGAATCATGGTGGGGGTGGAAATGGGTTTGGACAGGCAAGGGTATCTGTCGCCCTTGAAATCGAGATCAGAAAATGCGAGGCCGTGTTGGAGCAGGTTGAGATGGAGGTTCGGGGAGATGGACGAGTCCTGACGTGCGTGTTGGATTGTCGAGACCGCGGCCATCGCCAAAAATCAATCGACCGGAGATAACCTGGGTGTTGAGAATACCTCCAAGTGGGAACAAAAAGAGTGGCTAATCAGCGGACCCCGCAGAGAACCGTTGCGGCGTCGCGAAAGCGCAACGGACCTGACACTGAGTTCTGTCGGCAGTGGGTGGAAGAAACGGTGGGTACAAGAACGGTCGACTACCCTCTTCCATTTTCCCATGCCTACACAGCTCCAACCCACATCCGAAACTTTCCCCCTTGTCCCGCTGAAACGACTCACAGGCCTCGACGACGACGACAGTGGCGCCCGTGCTCGGGTCCAGTTCGCAGAAGCCATCGACATGACGATATGCCACCCATTAATCCATAGCAAGTTAGCACCCATTGCGCCAGAAGGGCCCTTACCGAACGTTTGACCCCATCGCACGCCTAATGCCTCAGACCGGTCGTGTGGGCCTTCGTAACTCTTGAAACACCTCCGGCGATCTACCTCTACGTCTGCAGCTTGGGCTCGTGGGCCGCCTGTCTAGCTCGCGGATATCCTGACGCGCATTACCAAGGCAACTCGCGTACCCGCACTTTGCGATCCAGAACCTGTCGCCTTGCTCCATTCCTCCAAGCGCGTTACGAACACTCTTCTCACGTCAACCGAAACCGACTATACTCACCAAGTACATACTCTCCTCCATCGTGTCTCCTGTTGCAGGCACATCTGATGTGACGGTTGGGGTGTCAGCGGAGTACAAATCTTTATTAATCTGATGGGCACTCATCAATCGCCTCATTATATCCGCGAAATAATAGCGATAGTACCTTCAGACACAAGCACCCCAAGACAAAGCTAGATAATCGAGAAGCATGCGAAGCCAAGTCCGAGGCAACACTGAGTCTTGAAGTGGGGGCAATGGTAGAAGTAATCTTGGGAGGATCGCGGGATACTTCGTCGTGTCCGATATCCTCTTATCTACAGTCGTACTGTAGGATGTGAACGAAATTCCAAATCAGATGCCACCGCGATGACGTTTGGTTCCCCAAGGTGTGGTCTGCGAAGAACAAAGAAGGAAATGTAAATGACGATGAAATCACGGATACCGGCCACACGAATAACACGATGTGATGTTTACGTCGATCTGTGTCAGGTGAATCGAAGGTATTGTGTATGAGCGAAATTGTCAACTCCGGACCTTCAAGAAATGTGAGACCACAAGCTTTGTCTTTATGTTCGCTAGCTAGCCCAAGTCGATTTATCGATCGGTCAAACGTTACATCAGTATCACTGGCAGCAGCTGAGAGTAATCTCATCATCCCACGAAACTCACTGCGTCCCGGAAAGTAAAAATTTCAGGCCTGATCGGTCGATGGAAGTGTGACACTTTACGACTGGCCGCATTGGGCCACCAACGTCGCAGTTTGGACGAGAGCTTGATTGTTGACAGATGGGGAGTAAGCACATATGTAACTTCATTATCGTGAGCCGTATCGTCGATCCGATTGTCCGGTTCCCGAGATATCGACACGAACACGAGGTAGCAGCGTCCAAAGAATCAACAACGAAATGAAATCAAAGAAACTTGATGGTCCCCGAAATCGTTCAAACACGTCGCAGTTCCGAAACACGAATGTGCACGGGAGGGTTTCGCCACGCTATCGTCAACCACAGTATGCACTCTAGTAGGTGGTATACATGATGTGTACCATGATGTATGATGAAGAAATAAATGGCCATTATAAAGTGCAACAAGCACTCATGACGTAGTGATTAATGATTAGTGGCATGTGCCTTTTGCAACTGGGGCGGGATAAACGGGAAAATGGGACCAAGATAGAGAACTTTATTACGACGCATCATGGAGCATATTCACGAGATTCTCCGCTGACGGACGTTCACTCTCCTGACTATTCCAGCACATCCCGATCATTGTTCTGTACCGTAAGGGGAGAATACTGTCGTCAGTCGGTATTTCGGGCGACTCTCCCTGCCAGATCTTCATCATAATTTTATTCGAAGGAATCCCATATGGTTTCTTCCCAGATATAGCCTGTCAAAGGCGTATCAGGCAAGGTAACGCAGAAAAGTAAATTATGCAAACATGAAGCACGACACCTCCGAAGGAGTAAACGTCACAAGCCTTCGTAGGGTAAATCACATTCCATGATTTATCCACTCGTCTGACGAATTCTGGATCCATAAACTGGATGTTGCCACGGATGCTAGTTTTCAGATATGCTGTCTCTACAAATTCGCTGATAAATGAGTGTCCGAAATCCGTGAGACAGGCTGTTTCATGATCATCGATCAAAACGTTGTCCTGTAGAAAAATGATAAATGCTCCTTTATTGCCCATCGTAACGAGACCCACACTGTGAAGGTCGCCATGGACAATGTCTTGACCATGTACTACAAAAGGTAGTGGGGCAGGATAAGAAGTTAGCACAATCAAGGTGATGGAATTGGTACATACGATAAGACAAGCCGGCGGTGACATCGCCCAGCTGCGAGGAAGGTTATTGAGTATGGACTATCGTTTTCAAGTCATGATTAGGGCTCACCAGGCGGGTTTTCTCGGGAATGTTCAATGTATTTTGTGCGAGGAAGCGGGATAGAGATTCATTGCAGAACCATGGGCTGACCATACTTAGTAATGGTCCGAAGCCAGACACCACGCCAAGCAGCGGAACGATATTTTTGTGTTGTAGTTTCCTCCATACTTTCAATTCCCTGTGAAGTTTCTGAATCGAATGGTAGCCTAAGAGCACATCTTCACTCCAGGAGATGTACCTTCTTCTGATATTCTACATCCGGGCGATAGTTGCTATCAGTTTTCACCGTTTTCACCGCAACCTAGCTTCGTTAGTATAGGGTTGAATATGCTGAAACTGACTTCACCATCCGCGGAGAACCCTCCACGATTAAGTTGCATTCCCAGATATCTCCAAAAGCGCCATGTCTGGTAGAGTAATTTTCCCTCCTTTTAATGTTCTCAGCAGAGTAGAAAATCAGTCCGTTCAAGTCATTCAAGTGGTCTAAAACATAACAGCAAAGGCGGATCGCCTTTCAAAAAGAAAATCTGACGCATACCTTCGTTTTCTTCGGAGGAAGGCCGATAAGAAACATCAGGATGCAAATTGTGGCAAATCTGAGAACTTCAGTGTCGTACTGCATAAGTCAGGGAGTTTGAAGTGAATTATAATCGCGCACCCTGGATATAACATTGTAGGTGATGAAGATCCCGTTTCCAAAGTTTCATCACTGAGAGGCTGTGGACGGCTAATTCTCAATGAATCCAAGTCTGTGTCGATATAGATACGTGGCTTGCCCCCACTGTGTGATGTTACGGGTTCGATAATAGGGTTTGATGGTGTTGACTCCCCAGGGGACTCGGCGGGTGCATGAAAGATAGAATCTCTGTTGTTCAGGAAAAGAGCAAAAGTATCCACGAGATTCTTTGCTGACGGACGCTTGCTCTCTCGACCATTCCAACACATCTCGATCCCTGTTCTGTACCGTGGGGGGAGAATACTGTCGTCAGTCGGTATTTCGGGTGGTACACCCTCCAAGACTTTTGTGAAAATTCGAGTCCAAGGAATCCCATCATATGGTTTCTTCCCAGATACGACCTATCGATGACATGTCAGACGAGATAGCACAGAAAAGTAAAATTTGCAAACATGAAGCATGATGCCTCCAAAGGAGTACACGTCGCAAGCCTTTGTGGGATAGATCACGTCCCGCAAGGCATTCACTCGTTTGACAAACGTCGGATCTGTAAACTGCACGCTGCCACAGATACTAGATCTCAGATATGCTGTCCCCACAAATTCCTTGATAAACGAGAGTCCGAAATCCGTGAGACAGGCTGCTCCGTCATTATCGATTAGAACATTATCCTGAGGAAAACCGATTAACGCTCAATTATTCGCTATTTGGGAAACGGAACTCACACTATGAAGGTCGCCATGAACAATGTCTCGGCTATGAACTATAAAAGGTAGTTGGGCAGGGTGAGCAGTTGCCATAATCATGGCTATGGGACATACGATATGATAGACCGGCTGCAACATCCCCCAGCTGCGGTGAAGTTATTGAACATCATCCTTCAAATGGCCATTAGGACTCACCAGGCGATTTTTCTTCGAAGTGTCCAACGTGTTTTGTGCGAGGAAGCGAGAGAGGGATTCGTTGTAGAACCATGGGCTGACCATACTCAGCAAGGGTCCAAAGCCAGACACCACCCCGAGTAGTGGAACCACGTTTCTGTGTTGTAGTTTCCCCCATATTTTCAACTCTCTGTGAAGCTTCTGAAACGAATGGTAGGATACGTCTTCACAAATGGAGGATTCCGATGTACCTTCTTCTGATATTCTAGATCGTCGGGAAGGGTACCAGTCTTCACCGCTTTTACCGCGACCTGATAATTCTGGTCAGCATAGAATTGAAGTATGCTGAAAATGACGTCACCCTGTGAATCTGGGAAGATCCCACCACGATTAAGTCGCACTCCCAGATATCTGCAAAAGCTCCACGTTTGGTAGGGTAACCTTTCCTTCTTCTAATACTATCAGTAGGGAATTTAAAAAGTAGACCATTCGAGGGATCTATTACAGGGCTTTGTCGGACCATCTTCGAAAAGAATCTTAATCATACCATCGTTGTCTATCGCGCCAGCTTCAGAACTAGTTTGAGGACTTGACATATCGCATAAGCCAGAAAAAATTCGAAGTGAGTTATAATTGCGCACCATAGCGAAGACGACGATCCCTCTCCGGAAGTTTCATCACTGAGAGGCTGTGGTCGGCTAACTCTTAAATTAGAGTTTGCGTCGATATGTGGCCCTTCGGAAGCAGTCCCAGTGCGAGGTGTGGGAGGCTCGACAATACGGTTTCGTGATATAGACTCGCTAGAGGGCTCGGCGGGTGTATGAAAAGAATCTCTTGTCGACGACGCGACTGCGTTATTCGAGAGAAGAACAAAACTTTGATCATCATCGTTGCCCTTGTATATCATCTTGCGCATATTCCACCAAGACTTCTTGCGTGATGGCACAGAATGAGCAGGTCTAGGCACGCGGGAGCCAAAGTAAGAGCCGGTCTCTTTCGCCTCCCAGTGATAATCCTTTGTAATCAAGTCGATGAGGCGCTCCCTGGATTCGGCTGACAGAGGGTGGTCCATAAGGGTACTGACGCAGGCGTGGTCATCAAATTTCATATTGAAGTGCTCGTAACGCGAACAGTTCCTGTTCCACCAGTCCGCCATATCTGGCTCCTTCTCCAAGAAAGTGACCATGACGACTACCGGAGCAGCCAGCCGGCGCGTGATGGCGCAAAAGTTCTTGTAATAATTCACGGATGCCTTGGCCACCCTAGCACCGCGAACGCAGAACACGAGGAGGTCGATCTCTCCTCTTCGATGTCTTTCCTTCAGGAACTTTTCGAGCTCTCTTTTCGGATTTACTCCAAAGATAGCTTGGAGAAAGCCCCTACCCTCACCAAGGCCACGAGTATCCCACAGGCTATACGTTGTACCCTTCAGCGTGACGTCTTGACGGGCAGCAGCTTCGGTACAAGGTTGAGCGCCATCGGAGACAATGAGTGCATTGGACCCCAGGATAAGGTTGATGGCAGAGCTCTTTCCCGTTCCCGTTTCTCCGAAGAAGACAACATTACGTCGCTGCTTTGCTCGTCAATGTACAGCCTAGGGACATGACTCATGTAAACGCAAATAGACCTTGTTATTGTCTGCCATCTACGGCCCAACTCCAGTTCACACTAGAGAGGTGTTATGTGTCTGACTGGGAAACCGCGCAAGCTGGAATCGATGGATGGTAGGGACTGCTTGCAAAGATTGGGGAGAATCCTGATAAGGGCATGAAGGTGACGATGAACGCGGGGTTAGTTTGGCCATGAAATGTGCGTAAGATCTGACGATAATTCTTATCATATCGGTCGGGCCTAGATTCGGCCGACCGCAGCAGTGGCGGAGAACACTTCAAGGCGGGGAATATGTTCAGTAAGTCCCCGTGTATATTGTGAGCGCTGCTATGTATGTTATAGCTCTGCGTACGTTTCGATAGCCAAATGGGCATACTTACAACGCGATTGTTGCAGAATCACCGCGCCGGTCGATCCGCAACCCCGCAAACAAATCGACGAGAAAAACGCAAATCCACACTACGAATACCTCACCGAGCTCGCCCGGAGGCGTTAGCCGTACGAACCTTCCGTCTCTTCTTTACGCCCTCGACGTGTTGAAATCCAACCTGACTCTCCATTCTCTCAATTACCTCGGTAGCAGCGTCGTGGGCCATGTGGCAAGTAGACCTCGTATTGAACCTCGGAGGGCGTGTCACTGTCCTTGGAGGCTTCGGAGAGCCTTGAGTGATCGCCGACACATGTCGTTGGCGCGGAATAAATTCGGAAATGTCACGCAAGTGTCGATGACCGACCTGTGGGTTTTCAGTCGGCGTCATTGGCATGGGTGGGAGTGACGCCGGCTCTTTTGGCCTTGGCGGTCGCACGTCTGTCGATACCCCAAGTTTGCAATGGAGGCCAGACAATGGACACTGGGATGTTCCCGAGCCAGACGGTCTCTCTGCACAAACGTCCGACACTTGCGACGGTGATAACGGCTCCACTGGTACTCGGCTCCGGTAAACTTGCCGGACACATTTCTGGACGACCCCGGACGCCCACTGCTGTATGTCCTCGTACGTGAGGGAACGAAAGGTGGCAGGAGCCAAGACTTCGCCGTTGGAGTCGTCCTTGGTTGACAGGTGCATGATCATACTGACGTCTGCCGCCGACTCTTCCGAAATCAAAAAATTCGAATCCTCGTACACGTCAAAAGGATTGCATATCGGTTTCTTGGTCCCGACAAGGTTCAGTTCCGATTCGCTATTGGCATCGATGGCAGCGATGAGGTCCGCCCCGAGTATATGAGGGAGCATGCTTTCGTCTGCAGAGGACCCGCTGGAATATTGAGAATTGCTAAATCCAGAGTTGCTGTCACCGTCACTGCCAGACGTGGAAGAATCATCGATCCCATCGACCCTCCGCCGACGCGCAGCAGCCCTGCGATCGCGGAGAGCAGCACGGGAAAGAACACCAATCCTACATTTAGTCGAATTTTTCGTCAGTGGAGTTGGCGCGTGTAGCTGTGGTTCAGATGTTAATCCCTGTCCAAGAGAACTCGAACGCTGAACTGAGGTGGTTTCGATCACAAAGGTCTGCCCTATTAACAACGGTCTCTCCGGACGGGCTTCAGGAAGAAATGAAGCGCGCCAATGCCCCTTCGTTGAAAATGGTCTGGCGCCCTCGAGTAGCAAAGACGAGTTATGAACGAGAATGTGAGGTGACACTGTCGCAGCTTGGGGGAAAATCCTAGAATTAAAGGTTCCACTGGTATGCGGATGTCCAATCGATGGCCTTGGGACTGAGGGATACCGCCTTGTGACAGACTGAGGAATAAATGCCAAACATTCGGGACGCCGCATCGCAGTCTAGAAATATCAAGTACTACGAACATTGTAGCGCATGAGACTGTTACTTACGATATCAGTCCTTCCAACCGATGGCCCCTCGTGGATAGGTATTACATTCTTGTCTTTGAAGTGCTAACAAAGAGGAACCGTCAAGTTCCTTTGCCGACCCATGCATGCAAAGGGCAACGTACCGTTACCACATCAATGTGATCTTCAACATCCGTTGAAAGATCTGCCAAATCAAGTTGCTTGATGTCCTACTCGGAATCAGCGCCGGTGAAAAGAATACGTCATGGACACATACCTCGTCGACCACTTGTTCATCCTCTTCTATTGCAAGATTCTCTTCAGCAGTAGAATATAGTTCGCATGCACCCATGCAGAGTTCTTCCAACCCATCGTCAGACGAGGTAGCGTCGACTGCATTGAAAAAGGCGATCTCCAATGCATCTGGGACAGGAAGTGAAATATACAGTGCACTCCGGCCTTCCTGCGAAAATGGATCACCGGAACCAACGTGGTTTCTACTAGAGTCGACATCTAGCAAGTGAGAGGTCTGGTTGACATCTGTTTCTGGAAGTAATGGCACGGTATCCGGTAGGACTTTGAGCTCGACGATTGGACTTTCAGTTGGCTTTGCGACTAGAGAAAATATGGATTTGACAGTCGCGCTCTGGACGAGGAGCGGCGGGCTTTCATGTTCTTTGTCGCAGGGTGGTGAAGCCAGGATGGGACCCTCCACATCTCGAGCTTTTGGTTCAGTGGCATCAGACTTGCTTAAGGGCGTGTCTATCGGTACCACGAGCGCACATTCGTGGGCATGGATGCTATCGAGCAACGATTGCCGCAAATGGGGCAGGATGATGGCGATGTTCACAAGTGTCAGCCCGATACCCGCGACGCCGTTCAGGATGCGGGAGTCGGGGAGCGTCAAGCATAGCACGACAAGAGCGGGCGGGGAGGCCATGCCAGTCTCGAGGAGCCATGTTGTGGTTGACGCGAACCCGTAGAGGCCTGTCCTGCAATTATTCATTGTACTGAATCAGTGAGCGGGATGCCCGCGTGCGCGGTTCGCAAGGGAAGCAGGCTAGCTGGGGCGACTGGAGACGAAAGACTAATTAAGAGCATATTCCTTTGGCTGTTAACGTTTCAACTTAGGGTGCCTATGCTCATATCACGTGCTTGGAAAACCCACCTCTATATTCATCAGAGCACTTACTAACGCATGAACGTGGAAACGTCCTGTCATGAACTAGAACCCAGCTCATCTCTTCGGTGTTCGGGCGTGGATAAGTTCGTTTAATTGGAGCAGCCGACTCAAAGAGCTGCGAGATGTATGCTCATGAGTGGCAGCCTTGTGGATTGTGTTGGATTGGAATCTGGTCGCACGAGAGAAAATGTTGGCCAATCAAGCCTTGGAGCATTGCGTGTAGTGAAGAAATCAGACATGTAAGCGCAAGAAGAGAGATGATGCTAGTCTATTTCCAACAGTGCTTCCACATCTGCTCTAACTCCGCCCGTGAAGGTAAATTACTTGCGGTACCTGCAAACCAGTTAATAAAGGAAACGAGAGCGGGAATGGGAATGGGATACTAACCACAATACACTCTTTCTGTTTTTCCTCATTTTCCGCTGAAGCTGAAGCATGCCGTAAAGGAGAGCTTCCGCAGTGGGGGGACAACCGGGCACGTAGATATCGACTGGGACGATACCTGTGGGAGAGGTAATTCGGAGGATGGTCGCGGATAGAGAAGGTACATACGATCGCAACCCCTGACGACCGCGTAAGAGTAGTGATAGTAGCCACCACCGTTGGCGCAAGAACCCATGGAGATGACCCATCTTGGCTCTGGCATTTGGTCGTAGACTTTTCTCAAAGCGGGGGCCATCTTGTTGGTGAGTGTTCCGGCGACGATCATGATGTCGCTCTGGCGGGGACTAGCACGGAATACGACACCGAGACGATCCTGGTCGTATCTGGCAGCAGCCATGTGCATCATTTCGACGGCACAACAGGCGAGACCGAAAGTCATTGGCCACATGGAACCCTGGCGAGCCCAGTTGACGAGTTTGTCGAGGGTGGAGAGGACATATTCTAAGGAAAGCCAGGTAAGGGAGGGGAAGAGAGAGTGGTGTGAATAACATGCCGGCCTTGTTATTGGGTGTTTCGAGACTAAGCTGGTTTGAGCCGCGGATGGCGAGGGAGGTGATGGGTTCAGTCGGTGAAGTCGAAGAGGTTGGTATGGGCTCAGGAGCGCGGAGAGAGCTGGAGGAGTGCAGCAGACGGGGAGCTACGGAACGGATGAGGAGAGACACGGCAACATGGAATGGGCGTACTGTGGATGCCGAGCGCAGGACGGAGCGTTGCAAGTGTGTTAGATATCCGACACGCACCAGCTTTTGGCGCTCTGAGAGCAGCAAGCGACATTGCAGCGTTGGAATGTGTCTTTTGCTGAGACGAGCAAGACAACTTGTCATCACATGACCCCCTCCAGGGGGGTTGTCTCCCCAACCAATCAGCACGTTTACCGTCGTGGTCGTAAGCTACTTAGCAGTCGGTTAATTTACCCGATACTACGGAACTTATCATGATATATATTGGCCGAGGTACCCTGTGCTAATAAGTCCGGCACCAATCCTAGGTACTAGCGCTGGAGAGCTTCGAGGATCGATGAAGAGCATCACAAGTTAAGACACGCTGCGTATTTTTGCACTGAAGGCACGTTCCAATGTGCTGCCATGTCATTGTCCTCATCATTCTCGTAGGAGCGCGTTTTTGGATTAGCGTCCTTCCGAGGCATGTGGTGACGATCACGATGGTGATCCCAAGCGCTGGAATGGAGTCGATCAGCAGAGCATGCCATAGAGGGAAACTCGTCTGGCATCAATGATTCTGATGGTGGACGGCTCGAGTGTGCCAGAGCTGGCTCTCTCCTCCTCTCCTCCTCCTCTTTCTCACGGGGAAGCGAGAGCGCAGTACGTATAAAAGTAAGCCCTTCATTTTCGACCCTTTTTTACCCTCCGTCTTTCTTTTCTCCCCCCCTCCTCTCCCTCACTCGCATGTTCACCTTGTTCAAGTCCCCCGGCCCCGCTGCAAAGCAGCCAACTCTCCCTACCATCGACATTCAGGACCATACAGCCCCTAACGAGGACTCCTTGGCACAGGATGTCTCCCTTCCGCCCACTTCCCAGTCCGAACCCAGAATATCTGATGCATCTGTGCCCACCATAGACTCCTCAAACACGATTCAAGGCTCTCCGGCAGACGTTCCACAGCCCCACACCATTCCTCTTCCCAGCTCTCCCATTCCTACCGCGTCCCTTGCTCCGCCTTCTCCGGCAAAGGTGCACATCTCCACGTATTCCGTCACTTCTCATTCTTCTTGCAACGGCGACTCCACCATGCAGACTCAGAGCCAGTCTGCTCTGCCGTACTCTCCAACGCCGACAAACTCGGCTGTTAAGGACGCCCGTAGCTTTTCTTTACCCTCTTTCGCCTTTCTTCGTTCCGACGCAAAGCAGAACAAGTCTCGCCCACCCCCTCTCCGAATCCACCCTCCGTCTGCCTCGAGGACCTTGGAGAAAAAGTCCAAGGCTAGTCGCTCACTTTTCGTTCTGCCTGTCAGAGCCTCAGGGATGTCCGAGAAGCGTGCAAAGGATTCTGCAATGATTGTTCGCTCTGTCATCGTCGGTGATCACGCTACCATGCCAGGTCCTACATCGAACAAGAAAAAGTCTCTCTCAAAATCCGATGTAGCCCGTGTTAAGACTCAACTTCTTCAGCCAAAGGCCGCATCCAAAGTGATCACCCAGCTTAGAGCGCTTCCCGCTCATCCCAATGCATCAGCGACAGGCAACATCATCCCTATCCATGCTGTTTGTCTCGATGCGCCCGATCGGGACTTCCACGAACAACATCTTGCTCAATTTGAATCAATTGCGACAGCTCCTTTATCAGTCGTATCTGCCGTCCTGGCCGATGTACATCTCATCGACCTTCTCACTGCCCCAAACATGGGTTTTGGAGCGCCAGTTACAGCTCAGGGTCTCTTTGCTGGCGCGGTCCCTACCGCGGAGACCGTCATCGATGGTATCGAACAAATCACGCCGCAACTCTTGGCGTTGGGATATGCGACAGGCAAAGCCATAGTCCCCGATCATAAGGGTGTCACTGTTCCTGTAGATAGGATATCTGTACTCACATGTCAGGTTCATTCCATCTTTTTCGTTCAACACGCTCACGCTTTGAATCATAGATTGGTGGGGTTTCGAACTTTGTCTTCCTCCTCCCACCATGGCCTTCTTAGAAGCAGCCGAGTCTCCAGGCTCTACGCTGCTCGATCTTCTGACAGCACTTTCCGTCGTGAATGAAGGTGTACGCGAAGTCCTCCCTTTCATTCGCTACATTGCCCAATTTATCCGATCTGAATGGACTACGATCAAAAAAGCAGATGAAGGCCAGGGTGTCGTTTGCACGGCGACCTGGATCTTACCTGTGGCTCTCGTTGCACGTCCTTGGGACTTCCCTGAACCGCCGCCTTCCCAATCAGAATTGGTAGTTGCCGGGCAAACCACGCCGACGTCCCCGTCCGTCAGACGGTTTTCTGCTACTCTTGCGACGCCAAAGCCTTCTACGGAGGTTCCCAACACGGTTCATCGTACTTCCTCAACTTACTCTGCTGAGTCCGGAAATGAAGATGAATCACGACCAATGATATCCAGCGATCCACCTGTTCTCCCCGAGCTTGTGGTCAGCTCTCCTGGTTCAATCGATGGTGCGCCGCCGAAGAATGCAGATGGAGACTCTTTCTATGCTCACAATAAGGTACAGCACGATGGGAACGGGATCGCGCACTGATGTAGTGGCGATTGTCCTAACTTCAAATCCGCGCATCTTAATGGTCTTTCTTGGTGCCACAAGTCGGTCGCGACGTCTAGATCACTTTCCTACCTCCAAAAACTTCCACTCGTTTCACTGTTAATCATAGTCATATTCAGACTCGTCTGGAGTCACTCACTACACTAATTTCATTCTGATGTACCCTCGGACATTTTTCTTTGTCTACAGTCTCACTAGCACGCACATGATTTTGCCACGAATACCCTATACCACAATCTTTCGTCTAATCGATATTTCGTTCAGCATATTTTGTAAGCATCTCTATTGTGTAGGTTCTCTAGAGTGAGGTCAATAACTTCGAACGCTTGGACCAAGGTGGTAATTACAATTCCGTGGTCAAGCTTTGAAGAAGAATGCCTTGCCTATGCTAAATAACGACAGATATTCACATAAGAAATACGGCAAGCCCCTAGTCACCTTCCGTCAAAAGCCAGTTTGCAAAGTTATCCAGTCGCATCTTTTCAGCTTCAGCTGAATCCCCTTCAATGTCATCCCCGACCCCACTTCGCTTAAAGTGTTGCTTGCCAACGTAAAGAGATGCTTCGATACGTCTCCCGGCAAAGAATCGCCCGTTCATTTTCTGCCGGTACGTTTAGTCACGATGACCAGACGCATGTTGCAAGGGTACTTGCCAATACACACGCTTGAGCGCTTAAAGGATCCCTAAATTTCACCGTCATGATGCCGTCTGCCTCTTTCTGTAAGGAAACGATAAGCGAGAGACTACGTTGAACCGAGCGACCTCTCACATCATACAGCACGACGTTCGTTACTTCTCCCATTGTCGAACACTCATCGCGAACGTCCTCCTTTAGGTCGAGTAGCAGAGATGCATCTTCGTCGAGTTCCTTCAATGAAAACATGTGCTTCAATACGACGACCCTGTTATTCCTATTGGGTAAATTCATTTCGTCCTCCTTCGTCTTGGAAGGACCAAAACCATCTTCGTCGTCCCATTCCTGTAGTTTTCTGTACACGAACCATCAGAAAGGGCGAGCGCCAACGAGTCATATCTAGAACTAACTTTTGCATTTTACCGATCCGTCGCGTCGCCTTTTTCTTGTCGACCGTCTTCCGTGGTTGCGAGCGCCCATTAGCTTCCGTTCCCGTGTGCTTGTGTTTGAACTCGGCTCTCTGCACCCGCATCACCGTAGACGCGTCCCCGAACCTCAGCTCGGCATCGTCGAGCAAATTGACCGCAAGCGTCACGCTCTCCTCCTTGAAATACACCACCAACGCTTCCCCGCTAAACGTGCCGTCCTCGGTCGCGTACAACTTGACTTTTGATTCGCCCGAATCGTCCTCCTCGATCACGCCAAACTTGCCAAACCGCTCCACGAGCTCGTCCATCTCGGTGTCGAGCGGGAGGTTCGTCACGTAGACGGCCGTGTTCTTGGAGCGCTTGTCGTCGTTCTTGCCGCGCTTGGTGCTGGGGCCTGCAGGAGGCGTGGCGGACGTGTAGTCCTCTGGCTCTTTCCGCTTCTTGTTGGCACGTTTTAGCACGGGTGCTGCGGGTGCCTGGCGTACGGATGGGTATGTTGCGAGACGCACGAGAGACGTGAGGGCAATCGTACCTCTTCGTCGACACCAGCGACAGAATAAGCGGCTTGTTGTTTTCGCAAGAGGTCGTCGTCTACCTGCAGAAATGAGCTTTTTAAACCACAGACGACTTCTCGATGCCAACGCGCGGAGGCATCTCACTGACCACGGGAACCCATTGTGATTTGGCGGCATCGTACTCGAGTTCGGTTCCGTCCTCTTGCTCGAACCTCCACGTCCCTGTCTCCCTCGAATAATGCACGCGGTCATCGGCCTCAAAAATGTCTGCAAAAGAGCTTGGTGGAGCAGAAGGCGGAACGTTTGACATCGCGGCGAACTTTCGGTGACCAAGGCCGCTGGGCATCACCAAAGTTGCACAAACGAGATATTTCCTGATTTGGCGCGATGAGTCAGCCGGTGTCCCTCAGGGCGCATCCCTACGTTGATAGCGATGTTCTTCAATATCGGACGATTACTTTTGCATGCACTATCTCGTGAGTCTCCTTAAGTTATAAAATCGTACAACAATTCTACAGGTGACCTAGAAATCGACCTTCACCTGCAGGGAATGTCTATATAGCCCTTTCCGGGTTTGGGTATGCATTGAATGACGCACCTCCGCAACACGAATATCGACCTCCTTGGCGAGAGCATCAACAAAGCTCCGGAACGTCTCCCAAACCTCCAATGCATCACATTCTATGCATTTTGAAGACGATATCGCACCACGAACTTCATTGACCAGGCCTACCTCCCTGACGGCATCGCCATGAGCAGACCTCCGCAGCGCATCTCCCGCCTTCCTCAGATATTGAAGCCACCAGTTGTGCACGGCCGTCCGCTCTAATCGACCACTACGATACTTGCGAGATGGCGGGTAGCTGACCTCCGTATAATCTTCTCCGTCTGCATGGCCAAACAACTCCGGAAAGTTCGAACATACGATCCAAGTATGATCGTGCGTGAGAGCGGATGCAGCCGATATACAAGTCTCCCTGTACAAGAGGAGGCGGCACAACTGACCAGCATTGATCTTTTCTAGCTCTGGTACATAGGAATGTACCAGAACTGGGAGACGCAGGGTTTGCTTCGCCGCCAACTGTGCCACCTCCCAACTCCCGTATTGACATGCAAGAGCATAGATCCTGAGGGGGTCTTCGCTAAGAATCGGTGGATCTGCAAGCTTCTTGACTGCTACAGCGCGAACCTTTTCCATGTCATACTTTGTCGTCGCCTCGAGAACATCCTGAAGTTCCTTGATGGAATTGGCTTTGAACTGTTTCTCAGTGACACTGAGTGGCTGGCAGAGCGACAATATGTTGCCGACCGTCGAGCCTATCTCTGTCAACTCGATGACTGGACGTCCGTCATGTTGGGCCACATCGGTAGTGTCTGGTTGAGGAAGGGAGAAGATATCGCGAAATAAAGGAGATGAGAATGACAGAAACGTCTTCCATGTATAAAATATCTCTCCATCCGATGCCCGTAGGACGACATCGGTTGTGTGCTGATCTGGCGTCATTGTGGTGAGCAGAGTTGTTTAGTCATCAGAGTCCATAGCCTTGGGCGTGTAACTCGGAAATTCCTAATCATTTGTTTAATTGTATCGGTAATACAACCATGGCACCTTCCCGAGGCCCACAAGCACTCGCTCGTAAATTGCACACAACTCTCAGTAACCATCGCGGTCCAGTACACGTCGTCCGCTACGCCAAGGGAAGTTCAAAGTACGTCCTGAGCGGTGGCCAAGACCGCACCGTGCGTCTCTGGAACCCCGACTTGGGCAACGAGATCAAATCATTCGAGGCGCATGGCTACGAAGTCCTCTCTATATCCGTGTACGGTCCACCAGCACTCGTCTCCGATGCCAACTGACACCATCCTGCGCGTGCGCGCTTTCCAGGAGCCACGACAATGCCAAGTTTGCGTCCTCAGGCGGGGACAGGTCCGTCTTTGTATGGGACGTCGCGACGGGTGTGACGACCCGCCGACTGGCAGGCCACATGGGCAAAGTGCACGCCGTCGAGTTCAACTCAGACGCCAGTGTGCTAGCGAGCGGTGCGTCCGACGTCGTAACCCCAGATCTCACCTAATTTCATCGGACCAGGCTCATACGACGCGACGATCCGACTCTGGGATTTACGGTACGTACGCTCGTCGTAAAACACCGTCTGTCACTCAACGCACGCAGTGCACAGTCTCGCACGCCAATCCAGGTGCTTGAAGAAGCTCGCGACACAGTACAAGCACTCTACGTCGGCGCGGCGAGCATCGTCGCCGGGTCTGTAGACGGCTACGTACGCACGTACGACCTGCGCAAAGGCGAGCTCCGCGCAGACTTTGTCGGACGTGCGTTTTCTCGCTTCTTTTTCGGGAATGCATGTTGACACTTTCTTTCTTTCGCAGAGCCCGTGACGTCGGTCGTTTCGTCTGCGGATGCGACGACGCTACTGGTCGCCACGCTCGATTCACACGTGAGGCTGTTTGATGCGGCGACGGGAAAACTCTTGAATGCATTTACGGGGCATGAGCACACGTCCTATCGATGCCACGCCTGTTTTGGACACGAAGAAGCGAGCGTCGTATGTGGCGACGAAAAAGGACGAGTGTGGGCTTGGGACTTGGTTGATGTACGTGCTCATGAGCTGGTTGGCAGGGGTGCTGATATTTTTCACAGGCGGCGATTTTGCAGCCAAATCCACCACCCGAGGCTCACAACAAAGTGATCACATGGACCGAGCACCATCCCAGCGATGCTGGGGAAATGATTACTGCAAGCGCTGACGGGACGGTCAAAGTATGGAGATAAACGTGATATACTTGTCTCAGATTCCAGCCCACGCTCCAAAGCAACAGTGCTGGTTTTTAGATTGCCAGTACTGTCGGAACTCTCCTTTTTTACATTAAAAAGAATACCGTTACTCGCGATCCCTTCACGCAGTGGAAATCTTCGTTTCATCTCACTTCTTGTGTTGTACCAATTGGCCATTTTCTTCAATCTGGCCCCCTCTTACTATTCTGCGCAGGCACACTCGTTCGAACTACTTATTCAAACGTTCCCGCGTTATTGGAGAGATTGCGATCTACTATGGCTGCTACTCACGGCAGCAGTGATACATGCAGCAGAATTGTTCAAGATGACAGTACTTCAGAGAAGCACGAGGTTCAATAGAAGATTGAAGAAAATGGCAGGATTGTGGAGAACGATAGATTTGATCATGGTTCCAGCAGTAAGCGGCTTCGAGTTTTCATTTTCACCCATTGCTCCGTCAGATATGGTTCAATTGGGTTCACAGACTTATGAGTGCTGGGTCGTCTGAGGTCGGGATGCGCGCTCAACTTCATGCAGCAATGTCGAGTTCATCTGATGCCATCAATCATATACGAAGTGAACTCCTTAAGTATCCCGACTGAGCTTCATCTTTACTTACGATGTCAGGCAAAGATGCATACCTTCCATAAGCTCTTTGCCTGGCAAATGCCGTCCAGGCTTATGTAGCACCCAAGCTAATACCCCCTGAAAATATCTTGCAGGATTACATTCCCCGTCTACTCAAAGATGTGGCCACACACTTCCAGACCGCCCGGTTCACAGACATCACGTCTGCAATGTACGATAAATTCTCGGAAGAATTTAAACACTGTTTCAACAATGCTTTATCTGTTTCTTTCACTTCCGTTTGCGGCCTCTATCGTCAGTGCAGGTCGCTACGACGACATTCCGCACAAAATCAAGGAGAGCATTGAAGGTCCACCTCGTGGCTGGCTCAGACAGGGTCCCGCGCCGGTGAATCATTTGCTAGAGCTTAAGATTGCACTCCCCCAGCCGTATTTCCCCATTCTCGAGCAACATTTTTGGGAAATCAGTGATCCCAAGCACGTGCTACGGGGCCTACTTGTCCAAGGAAGACGTCGAGACGTTGATGACGCCTCATCCCGAATCACTGGACGTAGTGAACGAATGGCTCTCCTCGTATGGTATCGAGGAGGAGCATCTACGCCGTTCCTCTGCTCAAGATTGGGTTACCATCCGTGCCCCGGTCGCGCTCGCAGAGAAAAATGTTGAACACGGTGAGTAAACGATCATTTCTTATATGCCCAAAACTAATGAACTCAGAAATACGACGTCTATATCCATTCAGATTACAACGAAAGTATCATCAGAACGACTAGCTATAGCCTTCCAGGGAATGTGCACGAGCATGTCGAGTTCATCCAGCCAACGACAATGTTCGCTCTGCTCAAGCCGCTGAAGAGTACCTTGTATTGGCAAAGCACAGTATCATCTGTACCACAAAGTCTCTCCAGCGGCACGCTGATCGGACCTGCTGAAAATCCGGTGGATCCCAGCTGCAACGGTACTGTACGGCACCGCATATTGATGTCTCGGAGGACGTGTTTAACGATTCTGTTGTATAGATCACCCTCAGTTGCCTAAGACAACTTTACAATGCGGTTGGGTACAATACCTCTGCTACCAACGGTAACAAAGTCGCTGTTACCGCGTATCTCGGGCAATATGTCAACA
>JBBPMJ010000070.1:0-96087 GCA_038090255.1 Austroboletus niveus
CATCGCTGGTGTTGGTGATGTGGCAACGCGTCATTCTCTTTTCGTTGGTGCGGTTGAAGAGACGCTGCCGCTGCTGGTTTCGCATCGTCGCCATCTCTCTGCCATCGTTGGTGTAAGCGACATGATGATGATGATGTTGTTGGTACTGACGAGGTGAAAGTGCCGTTGTCGCGTTGTCGGTGGCATCATCTTGCTATCACTGGTGTTGATGGGGCGCCGCTGTCGCAGCCGTCATCGTCGCCCTGCAATTGCTGGTGTTGGCGTGGTGATGTCGTCGTTTTCGACGCCGATGACATGACGGTGCCACCAGCATTGCGTCGGTGGTAGAGAACTGCCGTCGCTGTCCTGCCATTGCCGGCGTCGGTGCTGTGGTGTGGTTAGTGTTGAAAAAATGAGTATGAGTCGCTGAGAATGTGAATGGATAACAAGATGGGTAAATATACGAGCAACATACGAGATTCTCCCTTTGACCACCGAGGCTTCATTCTCGCTGCAATGACTTGATGGAATCGAGTAATTGGATACCCTGGTACCTGGAGGAGCGTGAAGGGATGGAATAAAATGAATCAAGACATACCGAAATCGGACACTGATGGAATTTGACGAGATGGTGGGGCTGGTGGGTCTTGGTTGTAGGAGTAGTGGTGGTTTCGGCAAGTGACGAGATAGAGCGGTTAAGGACTTCAAAAAAAATTTCTAGCATAAAATCGAAATACGTGATATAATATCTACTGATACCACGACCACACATGGTCCCGTGACGTAACAGATAACGCGTCTTGTTGCTATCTTTGAAGTCAGCAAGTGGTCGCGAGTTCGATTCCCCGATGTTTAAACTTACTTATTCACTCATGCTTATGCCTATTTGAATGTATACTCATTTGTGACGTTGTACCTACAATAATACATTTAGCTGCTTGCAAACTTTGAAAAAGTGTTCAGGTCTTTGAGTGCATTCACTGAGTGAGGAAATGATAGACTAGAAGGGGCCTAGCGAGAAAGAGAGAACCTTGCAAGGCCTTGTTAATTTTGGAAGGGTTGGAGAACCTAGCAAGGCCTTGCTAGGTCTAGAAAGACGTGCTAGTCCTAGCAAGGCCGTGCAAGATATTTGGTGTCACACAGTTCTAGCAAGGAGCGCGTGTTTATTGCAGTATATTGCAGGCACTAGCAAGGAAGGCTAGTCCCTAGCACGGAAAAACGTAACTAATCGAGCTAGCTAGGTCTAGTAAGGCCTTGCAAGGCCTTGCTAGAACTGGAACAATTGGCTGATGGCTGATCTGTGCGGGAAGGTAAAAATTATGTAAGCGCATGTCGCCGACGTTGTCGCGGACTCGAAATCACCAACTCGATCATGTCCCTCTTCGACGTGCCCGGGTGGTCCATGCCATCCGCTCCAATATCTACGCAGCGCAAGTCAAAGAAACGCAATCGTGCTGCCGGTTCGGAAGAGCAGGAGCTAATTCGCAATGCCCAGGTCAATTTCGAGAAATTGATAGATTCTCTCGGCGGCGGCAAAGCACTCGCCGACGACGCAGGCGAGAGGCCATCGAAGAAGAAAAAGGCAAAACTCAACAAGCCTACGTCCCGGCCTTCTCACACAGATCAGCGTGAGGACGAGCCGCGCAGCCAGGCGAAAAACTCGGCGCCTTCTGTAGACCCGCCTGCCACCTCGAACAAAGCCAAAAAGAAGGCAAAAAAGAAAAACGCCGAGCATGCGCCTGCGAACACTCTCGACCATCCTACTCCTATTCAAAGTAAGGCTGGGCTGACACCCCTTCAGCAAAGTTTTCGGCAGACCTTGGATGGGGCCCGCTTTAGGTCTGTCCTTCACCTTCTAAGTAGAGGCCCATCAAATTGACCCATCTAACCACTCAGGCTACTCAATGAAACACTGTACAAGTCGAGCAGTCTTGATGCAGCCAAAATGATGAAGGAAGATCCCCAAATCTTCGAGGATGTCAGTGTGACCAATTACGACTTTTGCACGAACTCACTTAGGTTCAGTACCATGCTGGGTTCAGGCGTCAGGTACAATCTTGGCCCTCGAATCCGGTTTCGTATTACATTTCAAAGTTGTCGTCCTATCCTACCAAAACCGTGATCGCAGACTTGGGTTGTGGGGATGCTGCACTTGCGCGGGCTCTCCTCGCAAAGAACCACGTCGTCTTATCTTTCGACCTGGTTTCTGATGGAGCCTATGTAACCGAGGCCGACATTTGTTCTCAAGTGCCGCTTCCGGGTTCTGAACCACAGTCGACTGATTCTGTCCAAGGCGACGGCCAGATCGTTGATGTCGTGGTTTGTGCGCTGAGCCTCATGAGTACCAATTGGCTGAGATGTATTAGGGAAGCTTGGCGAATTCTCCGACCAGGGTGCGCAGCCTGTCATGACCTCGACGAGCTGAGACATTTACGGATCTGATAGGGGTGAGTTGATGATCGCTGAAGTTGCGAGTCGTTTTGCGAGTGTGGACGACTTCATCTCTCTGATCAGCGCCGTTGGCTTCAAGATTGAGATCAAGGTAGTTGTTGTCATATCCGCCGGTGTTTATCGAGTGACACGATTAGCAGGACGATCGCAACAGTCACTTTACGCTGTTTCAGTTCAGTAAGATAGCGAAAGCAGTGGTTTCAGAGCGAAAGTGGGAGGGGCTTATGTCTCGTGGTCGCGTTTTGAAGTCTTGCGAGTACAAGAGACGATGACGTTGTACGTAGCCTGAAACACGAACGTCATTTGTGGGAAACTCGGCCGAGGCCACTTTCGTCTCGTCTTCCATCGCGATGTCGACCAAACGACACGTTTTATCGCACCCCGTCGTCAACGCACGGCTGTCCCAACTCCGGTTGACGACGACCAATCCCAAGGACTTCCGCGAGGTGGGCTGTATTACAGCGAACAACAGCCCCAGCTGAAAGTCGTGCAGGGTATCAATGATATCAGCTTTATCTTAGGGGTGGAGGCAACGAGAGATCTCGAGGAAGAACCGTTCGATGGGGTGGGCTCCATTAACATCCCCGCCCCGTACTATCTCTTATGTGCTGCCCACTCGACAGCACACCCCAATCGCACCGTTCACGGGGACCGCCATCAAACCGCGGATCGGCTTAACTCCAATCCTCAGGGCTGGCCTGGGTATGGCGGATGCACTCCTCAAGCTTTTCCCGTAAGTCCGCACGCGAACGTGGTTTCACTACTCACGGCCTGGTAGCACTGCGCCGGTCTACCATCTTGGTTTATTCCGAGAGAAAGTCAGCTTGCAGCCGGTTGAATGTACACGTTCGCGCTACGCAGAGCCTTATCAATGCTGAGACTGGATTGACAGATTATTCCAAGCTGCCCTCTGTCCCACCAGTCGAAGTAGTCTTTCTCTTGGACCCACTCGTAGCTACCGGTGGTACTGCATGTGCCGCCTTGTCTATGTTGCTTGACTGGGGAGTTCCTGGTGAGCGGCACCCATGTCGGCATCCACACTGGAAATAACACAACGCAGTGAACAAGATAAAGCTGCTTGTCATACTTGGGTCAGAGTCTGGCCTCAAGCACATTGAGAACACCCACCCAGATCTCGAGGTGACGTCCCTATTCACTGCCGTTGTTGATGAGCCGACTGAGCGTGTCGATGCTAGATTTGGGTTGCCGCCGTGGACCCGAACTTGACTCCAAATGGGTTGATCTCGCCGGGACTTGGGGACACTGTGAGTGACACGCGGTGTCGGTGGGATGCTGACTGATGTTGTCCGACTAGGGTGACCGGTTATTCAACACGATACGAGATTAGAGTATGTATGTATGTATGTAACTTGGTATACGCTAGTCCGAATCTCCGAATTCTGTTCCGTCGCACGTGATCCGGTTTTGTCCTCAAATGCTTGATGACTCCCGATCTTGCCTCGTCATGGCATCCCGCTCCGATACTCCATCGACCGTCTCTACCCTCGTCGCTCCCTCAGACGAGGCAGTGCTCAACGACATCGCTGGAGCACCCTCTCGACTCAGTTCTGCTTCCGACGTCATCGAGTTCCTCGCTTCTCGCGCTGCTTTCAGCTCTGCTGTCTATGTTTATGACGTTGCAGAACAGGTCGGCTTCGGGACCCTTACAAGGTCATGGGCAAACCTCCATGACTCTGCTCCCGTAATTCCCCTCCAGACGAGGGCGGGCGCCGGCCTCGCTCTCATCGGCCGATTGTCCGAGGGTACCAGCCAAGACGCTATCAATGGCTCCATCCTCACCGCCTACACAACTCCGGTTGGACTGGCGGCGATGGCAGCATCCCTGACCTATTTGCCTCCGGCTTCCCCCCACACTCGATTGATCGTGCAAGTTCCTGCAGTCACTCCCGTGGGTGAAACGTTCGCGCTTTCTTCCACCCTTGCCTCCCTTTCCACATCATTCAGCACCCTCCCCGAGTCCATTGCAGTTATACTGTCCGCAACTCCACAAGAATCAGTTGACCTTGCGTTGCTTGCATACAAGCTCAAGCATTCGCACGTGGTACACATTTTCGATCACCATAGCACCGCTCGCGAAGTCGGTCATAATTTTGTCTCAAACCATGTCAAGGACGTTTCCGGTTTGTCCCTATCGGAAGCTGTCCGGGTGGCTGGTTATGCGCCTTTTGAGTTCGCCGGCGACCGGAATGCTCGTACCGTCTTTGTTCTTTTGAATGGGCAGCTTGCTCTTACTGCCAAAGCCTTGGTGTCCAGGATTGCAGGAGTGGCAATCGTGATCGTCAGGGTACTCCGCCCGTGGAGCGCCGATGAACTTCGCAAAGTCATCCCTTCCACCGCCCAGGAGATACATGTCTTTGACGATGTACCCCATGAAGCTACCCGTGGCCCCCTTTTCGCTGACGTACTGGCGTCTCTGCATGATCCAACGCGCTCCGGACCAATCATTCGTGCCCAGCGGATTACTCCAGTTCAAGGGAAGGAGTTTATCGCCGATCCTCCACAATTCTGCTCCCATTTGACATCATTTTTCGATCACTCCGCCGGCGAACTTATTCCGGAAAATACGTGGACGAAGCTTTTGTTCCTCAGCACCCCTTCGAATCACCTCCCTTTTCTCCATCAGCTCATCACCGATACGTTCTCTCGTGGGATAGCTATGCGTCGGTTGACCGATTACGACGCTTTCAGCAAAGCAGGTGGAATTATTGCAGATCGCATCATTATCTCCTCAGAGAAGGTTGATGACAATTTCCTGCCAGTCTCTCAGGCGCTGCCGTTGAAAGCCAAAAGCTTGATGGATTTCACATGTATTGTTGAGGCCCAGTTGCTCAAGTCTCATGCTATCTTGGACTCCGCTAAGCCGGGCTCGGCCGTTCTGATCGCCACATCCTGGTCGAACACTGAATTGTTGGAGATTCTTCCTGCTGAAGTTTTGGCGTCGGTCGTCCAGCGGAAGGTCAGGCTATATACCCTTGACGCAAAGCTCATAGCATCAGAACTATACGAAAATATCACGGCCAAGGAGACTATCGAAGGCTTGGTGATTTATCTCGCGCTCTTGAGGTTGTACCTTGGGAAGGTGTCCACTCAAGTTGTTGTTGACAAATTAGCTCTAGAGCTAGTTTCCGACCACTTACGTGCTGGTGTTTTCTCTAAAGCCAGTGAAAGCGCCTGGAATTCCCTTGTTCAAGTCGATTTACCCACAGATCAGGAAGCTCCCTCCCACATTTCGGATCCAGCCACGAATACTGTTCATACCCTCAGATGCTTTGAGTTGAATACCATCGCAGTTGATGCCGGCTCCGGGCAAACTGTCTACAATGGTTCAAAGGTGACATCCTGGCATGAGGCCGCCAAACATATCCTGTTTTCGTCCGTTTTCACTCCGCTTCTTCCTACACCGCCGGAACCCGAAGAGTTCCCTCAGATCCCCTCCCTCCATCCTGAGCTCACAGAGCGCACATATTTGGTGACGTGTAGCGTCAACCGTCGCCTCACTCCACTCGATTACGACCGTAACGTGTTTCACCTTGAGTTCAACACTGAGGGCACGGGTCTCAAGTATGCCATTGGAGAAGCGCTTGGGATACATGGTTGGAATGATGCAGATGAGGTGTTGGATTTCTGTGCCTGGTATGGCGTTGATCCCGACCGGGTAATCACTATCCCAACCCACGCTGGAGAGAAGATGCACACTCGTACCATATTCCAAGCTCTTCAGCAGCAGATTGACCTTTTCGGAGAGCCGCCAAAGTCATTCTATACCGACCTCGCATCGTATGCCACTGAACCCGCCGAGAAATATGCCTTGCAATTCATTGGCTCTCCAGAAGGATTTTCCACCTTCAAGAAGCTTAACGAAAAGGACACAGTCACTTTTGCGCAGATCCTTCAACGGTATCGGACTGCCAGACCAGCGATTGAGTTACTTTGTGAGATGATCGGTGACATTAAACCTAGGCACTATAGCATAGCGAGTGCGCAGAGCGTCGTAGGCAATCGTGTCGACTTGTTGGTCGTCACGGTTGAATGGACAGCACCGAACGGTGAGCATATTATTACATTTCCATTGAAAGACACTGAATAGTTGGATAGGGAAATTTCGTTACGGTCAGTGTACTAGATATCTTGCGGGTCTCAAGGTTGGGCAAAAAGTGACGGTTTCCATCAAGCCCAGTGTCATGAAGGTATGGAACTTGTCAATTGTCAATTTTCTGCTCCTGATGGACGCTTTAGTTGCCTCCCGACGACAGTCAACCTATTATCATGGCTGGTCTCGGTACCGGTGCTGCGCCGTTCCGTGCATTCCTTCAGCACCGTGCATGGCTCTCTGAGCGTGGCGTTGAAGTCGGCCCGACATATTACTACTTTGGTTCTCGTCACCAACACCAAGAATACCTCTACGGAGAAGAGATCGAAGCCTATATCCTGGACAAGACCATTACAAAGGCTGGTCTAGCATTTTCTCGCGATGGCCCCAAGAAAGTGTATATTCAGCACAAAATGTTGGAGGATGCTGGAACATTAGCGGATATGCTGAAAAACAAGATTGGCGTGTTTTATTTGTGTGGGCCCACTTGGCCCGTACCAGATGTCTATGAAGCCCTGGTAGGCGCATTGGTGAAGAACGAAAACATGACAAGAGAGCTAGCAGGCGAGTTCATCCAGGCGTTGAAAGAAGAGGAACGTTACGTCCTTGAGGTAACACGCATCGATGTTTGCGTGTGACGAATTACTGACCCTGCTCATCGCATAGGTATACTGATCGATTTGGAGAGTGGCGTCGCGGTGAAAATTTAACCCATTCACGATTTCGTGAATGTTGGATAAATATTTGTGTCCGTCATCTTTTTTGTTTGTTCTCTCAATGCGCCTTTTGGTGGGCCGGCCCCGAAATATGGTTCCGCTAGAGTTTTACCACGAATTGTGCTTCTGTCCTGCATGTACCCTAGATTTGAATACAGCCGGCAAGGCCCGGCATCACATGCTTCATCGACGACGGCAGGCAGTTGACCAAAATCTGTTGCAGGCTACAGCGTGGTCATAGCACTTGTCCAAAAGAAGAGCTAGTCTAAAGTCCAAGTGTTCAGATTGACACTGCAGCTCGTGGTTGCGGCCCAACTGCCAAACAGCCTGTTCCAAGTTAGCATGTGGACGAAGATCCCACTGATATGATATGTGAGTTTGCAGGGCCATCACTGAACCGCGACTGGCACTTACCATTAGAAACACAAATATAGACAACGTAAGGCAGCGTAAAGTTTTGGGAATTTGAAGTACCTTGATCCGGGCCTGCAAAAGGTAGTCAATGTGTCACCAGGCGGTGGAGGGTTTCCCTCCAGATGCCGCGACCTCCTTATCAAGTCCGGCGCACGCCCAGAGAAGCGTTCAGGGAAAGGACATTTTGTTCGATATCTCACAGTAAGTACGGCATTCGGTGTGAAATACTGAATTGGTTTGTCAGTCATATCACCACTGCAAAATGGCTCCGTCCTCGTCAATCAGCTGAGCACTGGCACTATTAGGACCACCCCGTTTCGCCAGTATAATCAGAACAGCCGTTCGAGCCTCGTTTCAAGTCGGTTTTTCAGCAAGGACTACTGAATTACTGACGATACTTTGCCCATTAGCCGACATATGGGACTTCACGTACGAGAAGTTGAAACTGTCTTTTTCGTTTTTTTTTTCTTTCTGGAATTTGCGGTCAATCCCGTCTGTCGGATCTGAAATTTTAGGTTTTCGAATACGTCGCGTGGCTCAATACCCTCCCTGTTCGCCGTGTTCACTTATAATTTGTGGGGATTTCAACTGAGCTATGATCTCGTCCCCTTCCCTGGCTCAATCCGCTCTCACTCCCTTGCCTTCGATTCTCCACAATGACAGCCTTGAATGAAACGTACGTTGTTCGCCTGCCTTCTTCTTGTCTGACCTATTTATCATGCCCAGTCTCGGTGCTGTCTTGATCGGAGTTGTCGTTGCGTCAATGTGAGTACATGCATATTTTGATTCCACCACCGATCACTTAGGACGTGTAGTCTATATGGATGTGAGTGCCAATACAGAAACCCGTTCATTTCTGTCCCATTGATCTAGTAAGCATAGTTACTGTCGCGCAGACGTTGTACTACTATGCAAACTATCCTCAAGACCGTTGGTACATCAAGTTTCTGGTGAGTTTACACGGCTAGACCCCTCGCTTTTCGCCCAACTCTGTATTGCAGGTCGCTACCGTCCTTGTCTCAGATTCTTGCCATCAAGCTGTGATCACGCAGGTAGGTGAGTGCATTACCGTCTCTTGCATATACATGTGTGTTTATTCATCTATAGTTTATACGTATCTCATCAAATATTTTGGAGATTTTGAGCAGACGGAGAGAATTATCTGGTGAGTGGATTATCGTTCACGTCGTCCTTGTGCTCATTAATTACCAGGGGGGTTGTTGTAAGTTCTGTGTTCCTTGGTTAACGAATTGACTCGTCATGTAACTCAGGTCGAGGTCTTCTTGAACGTATGTGGCTTGTTTTGTTTTACTGCTCTTTCCATCTCACCATACATACCAGGGATTCACCACGTTTGCTGTTCAATGTTTCTTAGCAATGCGTGTTTATACGCGTACGTTATCTCACTTTATTGATCGAGCATGGCAGTTGAATTTGTTCTTCAGTCAGTAAGAAAAACCCGCTCATCACTGGCTCAGTTGTGAGTGTTGTGACATGCCATTCGATGCCTAGTTTGATTCTTTTTCTTATGTTAGATGTCACTGGTCATTGCTGAATTCCGTGAGTCGCACATTCCCAGGCCTACTTTTCCCGCACTGACATTATCCATTCACTTTCAGTCGCGGTCCTCGGTGGGTGACAAACTCTTTCGTCCTCGAATGCCACTGACACCGGAACGCCATGCAGTTTTCGGCATTGAAGCGTATGCTTTTGTTTCGCATTTTCTTATTAACACTTACCTGATGGAGACAGTTGGCGTTACGATACATTCGCAGGTCTTCTTGCTATAAAGGTACACGAAACAAAACTTTCAATACGTATGGTTCATTGACGACATGTCAGGCTCTCTCTATGTCGATCAATGTGCTTTCTGCAGCTACGGACATCTTTATTGCCGTATTGCTCTGTTGGATGTTGCTGGTACAACGAACTGGCTTTCGGAAGTAAGTATTTCTATTCATCTGCCTGAAACAAGTTCTAAATATCCTGTTTTTAGGTCTGATACACTAATCAACAAGCTGGTGGGTGCCCATATCATTTGCACCTCTTTCAGTCAATGATAGGTGTAGGTGGTATTCAGTATCAACACCAGTCTTTTCACGAGGTTTGTTTATTGGTGTGTGTAATCATGGAGGCATATCATTGACGGTAGTGCGACAGTCTTTGTGCCCTCGCTTCGCTCATATCCGTAAGCGTCGTTGCGTGCATCAAGGATTGCCTGTTGATGATCGTGTAATCGTAGATCGTTGTGTGGCCAAACGCGCTTATCTACACCGCCTTTTACTTTTGCATCGGCCGGCGTACGTCCTGTGCTGAGGGTGAAGTAATTTTGCGAATGACCGCTTGTCAGTGTACTGCAACTCCCTTCTCGCCACCCTGAACGCACGTAAAAGATTGAGAGACGACGACGAGATGCTTTCCTACAGCAGCTCTACACAACGAAGTGGTACAGTCAAATTTGCGGTATGCAGCGGGTCAAAGGTACGTTATCGGAAAATGTTGTGGTCTAAATTGTCACTGTTATTAGCCTCCCAGGTCGAAGAATATATCCATTAAAATCAATGCTATGGAAGAGTGCATTCGGGATGAGGTGAGCGGTGTGTGAAGATGTTCATTTCGCCCACTGATACGAAGCTTAACAGCCTTCCTCACCCTGTGACGCAAAAAATCCCGAGGTCGCTTGAACCGATCTGAGTGAGAAGCTGAAGAACCAAGATGTACTTAGAAGCTGTCAATCTGATATTTCCCATAAAAATCGCCCTTTTTTAGTCGGTAGTATAGAATATCCTCTGGGTAAGCGGAACTAGCCCAATTTGTAGCAATACGTTTTACCTTTGCTTATCGCAATCAGCCTTGATGGACTTTTACCGAAGGGGATGACAAGCGCCGACGGCAGCTTTCCCCCATGAAACTGAACGGCAGTATAATGTACCAGTTGGCAGTTACTATGAAGGATATTAATATTTTATGCCACATTTCTTTACCAACAACTTTCAAGAAATATCAAATATCTGCAAAGTACTCACAACCGCTCCCGCAACCGAAAATTTCGAGCGTTGATCGTGAGGACAAGTTGCTATATATATCCATCTGCGGTGTAGGCCGGAAGTAGTAGCAGTTCAGCGGGACTAGAATATGCACGTCATCTAACCCATGACGGTATCAATTCTTCAGAGGTGCGCGCTGACATTTTATGACGGACATAGAACACGGGGTAATTTGTATGTTAACATAGCTTGGATCCCCAACTAGAATAATGAAACACGTTTCCCGATCGGTCCCGCTGCCGCACCGGCAGAAACTCGGTACTATTGCATGTTCGAAACGCTGGACAGCTTGAAGGGCGAACAAGAGTGAAAACGATGTTTAGATGGTCAGACGGCAACTTCAATGTTGCCTTTGAGGCTGATGCCCCTAGCGGTCGGCAAGGCACCTTCCGCCGCGACTCGGCTAATCGTTTGAATAATACAACGTGCCAGCATCGAAAACCCGGCTCCCAACCCCAAGTCGTCTGACAGAACTAACCACCCCTTGGACCTAACCGTAACAGGAGCTATAAGCTCCGATGACTTGGCGACCCACTGAGCGTTGTGCTAATAGGAGGAGGCCAACTGCCGTTGACAAAATTCCGCGGCATTCCCAGGTCGGTCGCTGCAGCGTGGTGTTCTTTACGAAGCCCCATATGCAGATATAACATCCCAGCATAATCCCCGGTTTTCGCCCTAACCTTCCCCCCCCCCCATTTCCATACCTGCCTACCCATCCTTACCATTCTTATCTCCATTCATCGGTGTTTCCACCCTCCACTGAATCAATGTACAACACCAGCATTACATGGCTGGACCTGTGTCTTGCAGGCGTTGGTTTGTACCTCGTCAAACAGCTTCTAGTCAAGAAGCCTCTCGCCGCCCCTTTACCTCCCGGCCCCAAGGGTCTTCCCCTCGTGGGCAATATCGCTGATATGCCCTCTGAGAGACAGTGGCTTACCTTTGCTGAGTGGGGTCAGAAATATGGTACGTCACTGCCCACTTGACCATCTCGTCCCGTCGTACGACACCTTGCTTTTTTCATCTAGGCGACATATCTCATGTAGAGGTTCTTGGGCAACATATCATCGTCTTGAACAATGCCAACGTCGCTCTGGAGATGCTGGAGAAGAAGAGCTCTTACTACTCCGATCGTCCCGTTCTTCCGATGGGTGGCGAACTGGTGGGCTGGAAGAATACGTTGGTTCTCCTTCCCTATGGCGACCGACTCCGCGAGTATCGTAAAACTTTTGCGCGCGTGATTGGCAGTCGCTCGGCGATGGAGACGTATCATCCCATAGAGGAAATGGAGACTCACCGCTTCTTGCAGCGCGTCCTCGCCAAGCCCGTTGAGCTCGCGCAGCACGTCCGCCACACGGCCGGGGCCATCATCTTGCGCATCTCACATGGTTACGAGGTCAAGGAAAACCGGGATCCATTCGTTGACCTTGCGGACAAGGCTGTCGACCAGTTCTCCAAGTCGACGGCTCCTGGTGCATGGATGGTAGACGTAATGCCGTTCTGTAGGTGTGATTTGTGCGTAACAAGGAAGCTGCCTCATGTCGTCGCTCACAGTGGCAAACATTCCTGACTGGTTCCCCGGTGCGGACTTTAAGATCAAGGCAAAGGAGTGGCGGGCAACGCTTGAGGAAATGGTCCACCAGCCATACCAATTCGTCAAGGATCAGATGGTAGGCGCACGCGGTCATGAAACAGGGACAGTGAATAAAATGACTTTTTTAGGCAGCGGGGATTGCGTCCGAATCCTTCGTTTCCAACTTGCTTGAGGGTAGGGCTTTGTCAGCGGAGGAAGACCACATCGTGAAATGGTCTGCGGCTTCTTTGTATTCTGGTACGTCAGGAGAGCCGTCGTTTGCAAGAGCGTGGACTGAATAATGTATAGGTGGTGCTGATACGGTATGTGATGAACGCTGTGGGACGACGTTGCGGAGCTGACAACGTGGCTAGACTGTTTCGGCTATCTATTCGCTATACATGGTTTTGACGCTTTTCCCCGAGGTGCTGAAGAAGGCACAAGCAGAGATTGACGCTGTCATTGGCTCGGATCGCCTTCCGAACTTTGGCGACCGAGATTCGCTGCCTTATGTCGAGGCACTCGCAAAGGAAGTTCTTCGTTGGAATGCTGTCACTCCTACAGGTGCGTGGCTCTACACGTGTACTTCCAGTCCGCTAATGCCGGAATAGGCGTCCCACACCGCGTGACCCAAGATGATGTCCAGGATGGGTACTTTATTCCCAAGGGCTCGCTGATCATCGCCAACGTCTGGTTAGAACATGCGTATCACTCGGCAAAAGTTGTTTGCTGATCTGCATTTTAACAGGAGCATGCTTCGCGACTCCCGGACCTACAGTGAACCAAAAGAGTTTAGGCCTGAGCGGTTCCTTGCGCGTGATGGAAAGGAGGCTGAGGCAGATCCACGCAACGTCTGTTTTGGGTTCGGCAGACGGTGGGGTTTTCGTTGTTTCGTTGTTTTCAGATGGACTGACGTCCACTTAGGATTTGCCCAGGTCGATATGCGCTTAGTTGTTGTGATTGGAAAATTGACTGATCTTTTTTCCCCCCCGACAGGGATGCATTTGGCGGATGCGTCTGTATGGATTTCGGTGGCAATGACGGTGGCAGTGTTTGACGTGTCCAAGGTTGTGGAGAATGGGGTGGAGATCACGCCAGAGGTGGATCCGTCGTCGGGCACGATCAGGTGGGTTCGGTGGATGTGTGCTCATGGGTTGGATGACTGATTGGCGAGTAGTCACCCGAAGCCATTCAAGTGCCACATTAAGCCACGCTCAGCGAAGGCATTGGAGCTGATCCAGCAAGACCCAGCACATTAGGGAAAGAATGAGAGTTGTACACGATTTGTTTTTTGGTTGTGCCAATCTAGTGTAATGCGGGTCCTCGGAGTGATCGGAAGATAATTCATTCCGCTAAGTACGGAGGACGATCGATCTTCTCGAGTCGCCGCACGTGTATGTCACCGTCGCTTCCCGCCGTGTCGCGCTGCTTTTTTTTAAATTTTGGTGGGAAACCTTTTTTGGCAGGCGTCTTGGAGTGTCTCACCTTGAGAATCTGTTCGAGACATGTCCGAATGTTTTCCCCAAACGACGCGGGATCTGAGAGTAGTGGTGTGTCTCCCACCGCCCGTTCCAGGATCGGATACCTCCGGATTCGTCAGTCCGATGAGCTCCTCCCCGACGCCCGTCTCACCTGTCTATCTCACCCATCAGCTCCCGGTAGATGACTTCGTGCGACTGTTGCAATATTTGTTGATCCGACGCCAGCCGTTCACGCGCGATCTCGTACACGCGCGACTGCAACCCTGCATGGCGTTCCTAGAAACAGCGCGTGAATACCAACCCAAGAATCTAGTCGCCACAAGGTACACTCTGCTGAAATTGCGCCAGTAGTTCCCGTCGCAAGCGGTCGAATTCGCCTGATTTCTTGAATCTGTTCCTGTCTCTGTCAGCGAGTGCGAGAAATAAAAAAAGAGGGCCTACTCGCTCGTCAACTAGTTCGTCGGGGTTCATGCCGATGGACAAGTTGTGGCTATGCTCCTGCCTACCTTTCCCATACCACCATGGCCAACAAGTCCTTTCCTCCTCTCAAAAACGACCTCATCCTCCGCGCTGCTCGCAGACAGCACACCGAGCGCGCCCCAGTGTGGGTCATGCGTCAGGCAGGCCGTTATCTGCCAGGTCATCGCCACGCTCTGCTCCACCACCCCTCGCTCATTCTCCCACAGAGTTCAGAGAGCTGCGCAAGGCCTACGACTTTTTCGAGTTGTGCCAGACCCCAGATCTGGCCGCACAGGTCACCCTCCAGCCCATCGACCGTTATCCGGGCCTTATCGACGCCGCCATCATCTTTTCCGATATCCTCGTCATCCCTCAGGCCATGGGTATGGAGGTCCTCATGAACCCCGGTCCCGTGTTCACGAAGCCGCTCAACGAACCCGAGGACGTGAAAGATCTCCAGATCGAAGGCGTGGCCCAACGGCTTCAGTACGTCTACGATGCCATCACCCTCACCCGCCAACGTCTGGACGGCCGCGTCCCGCTCATCGGCTTCTGCGGTGCCCCCTGGACGCTCATGTCATACATGATCGAGGGCGGTGCGAGCAAGACGCTACAAAAATCGAAAACCTGGCTCTTCAAGCACCCAGACGCGTCCAAACGACTCCTCCAGATCATCACGAACGCGTGCATCGATTTTCTGGTCAGCCAGGTGGACGCGGGCGCACAGGTACATTTCCCCTCCTTTTTTTTCTTTGACCTATTCTGGACCCGAAAAGCCGTGGTGCTCAAGTGCTTAGCTTCTCCAAGTGTTTGATTCCAACGCCGGCGACTTGTCCCAACACGACTGGAAACAGTTTTCGTTGCCGTACGTGGCCCAGATCGTCGATCGCGTGCGGGTACAGCTCGCTGCGCGTGGTATCCCGCCCGTTCCCATGATCCTGTTTGCCAAGGGCGCATCCCCAGCACTCGCAGCCCTGGCACAGTACGACGTCGTCGGTCTAGAATGGACTGTCGATCCCAGGGACGCTTCGATCACCCGGGACGTTGCCCTGCAAGGGAACCTGGATCCCGTAGCGTTGTATGGGGGGCGGGATGCCATCGAGCGCGAGGTGAAGAGGATATGCGCAGAGTTCCGTGAGGCACGCCCCTCTACCGGTTGGATCGCCAACCTAGGGCACGGCATCACGCCTGGCGTGGACCCAGAGGATCTCAGGTGGTTTTTCGAGTGTGTACACAAGTACTCCAAGGTAGACGGGTGAATAGATAGCCGTAGCTAATTTGTTCGCCAAAGTCGTTGTCGCGCGTCAGCATGTTCCGTACGTTCTATTGAATGGGTGATATACACAAAGGAGAAAGGCAGTGAGGTGAGAATGCGATGTAGCCTTTACAATGCCGGAAAAGATCATGATAAATACCAACACGAAATGAAACACAGCACCGACGAAAGCATGATTAGGCGACTCGGTGGAGGACCAGCGTAACGATCTGTCACGCTACGACATCGGCAGCACTAAAGCTACTTCTCCTCCGTCTTACAGGACGCGGTCCCGGTCGTTGTGTGGTTTTTGATGCGGGAACAACGACGCTCGACGCACCGGTCGTCATCCATGCATTAGGCGAGGGTTTCGGCTTCGTCCTTGCAGGTATCTCCGCGAGTCCATTGGTCGCATTGTTCCGCTTCGCCAACGTGGGTAGTCTTGATGGTGTCGGTGACGGTGGCGGTTGGGGAACTCTTCTCGATGAAGGCGCACCAACTGCTCTGGCCGCCGTACTTCGCGTGATCGTTCCCGCCGCCAGTCGGGGTATCTTGTTCGGTGGTTGCCCAGACGTCTTCGTTGCTGCATTGGTGGGAGGCGGTTTCCGCTGATTACTTGCGACCGCAGACCGCAAAACACGCGTGGGCCGCTGTTCTGAGGCCGTTCCTCTCATGCCTGCTTGTCGCGTAGCCGCCGTCCTGGCACGTTGCCGCGTGACCGGCGGCGCTGCACCGAGTGCGGGTAGAGTATCGTCCGCCTCCTCGTTTTCATCATCAGAATCCACTGCGACTCGCTTCGCCATGGGCGTCTTTCTCGGTTGCCCTGGAGGGGCAATCGCGTGCGCTTTCGCCGCCGCCGCTGCCACGTGTCGACTAGGTGTCACTGGAGGCAAAGGAACAGAAGGTACACCGTTGGCAGGTGGTGTCACTCTGCCACTCTCCCCCATGTCTTCATCGTGCTCGGCAGGCGGTGTAGCCGGTGTCACGATCGGTACGACAACGGAGGCCGCAACGGCTTGTGCTCGTCTCATTTCATCGATTGCCGCCCACTTTGCCCACTCCAGCTGCTTGAGGTACATGTACTGCTGTTGTGGACCCACTACACTCCCAGGCCGAACGATCCGCATGAACGCGATCGCCTCTGCTGCGGTGAACCCATATTTCCAGATGAGATAGGCTCCGATCAAAGTGCCCGTTCGTCCTAGGCCTGCTTTACACTGTCGGAGGTTTGTTACTAGGTGCCCGCCAAATAATAACAAGGGAATTGAGAGGAAAATAGCGCACATGAACCGCAATCACTCCGCCGTTCTCCACTATAGTATCCGACATCTCGATGAACGTCCGCACGATTTCGTCCGTTGGGTTCGTGCCGTCGTCAAAGTAAAGTTCTTGGTGGTTTATGCCGCGATCGAGAAATAGTTGTCTGTCGTACAGTTCGGTATTTAGACGCACGACAAGCTTCACGCCGCGTTTCTCGAAGTAATCAAGGCAGTTGCAGAAAGGCGTGGATAATTTGCGTTGGAGGGCGAGATTAGAGGAAGGAGAACGGGTGGGACTTGCTGTTCCAGGTCGAACAGGAGAAGGTGGATCTGCAGCAGCTTGCTTTGCCTCCTTCTGATTCTTGATCCAGGCAGAATCCACTGGCGATGCGAATGCGATAAAGTTGGGTGTTATCCAATTCCAATCGCCGTTTTCCACTTTCTCATAGTATTCGTATTCCTCGACACTGAACTCGTTCATATCGCACAAGCCATTTTGCATAGCCTTCCACATTCCCCATAGACAGTCTTGTATGCTGAGATTGAAGTCCGAGGGGCCACGTCCGGCGTCACGAAACGGCATGAATTCGAGCTCGGCTACCGGATGAAAGGCTTCCCACGGCGCGCGACGTTGGACGATCATCTGAGGAGAGTGTGAAGAGCGAGACGGATGCCGGCTGAAATACGCACGACGTAAAGGGCCATTAAAAGAGCCGCGTTCGCTTTCCGGCGTGGGTCATCGGAGGAGTAGAGGACGAGGCGATGAGAGTGGAGGTCCTTGTCCTATCATGAAACCATCAGCGGCGGACGATAGCTCAGGGGCGACACCTACTTCCAAGAGTTCGTGGATAAGGATGCAGGCCTTGTACACCATGGCTAGATTCAGGGGGCCCCAGTCCTGGAAGAAGGAGAGATAGAGTAGTTGATCGTCGATCGTGAAATAGTAGTAAGTGGCGTCATCGTCGGGGGAAGCGGAGGGGCCGCCCTTGGGTCTCGCACGGACACTGGGATTGTTGGCTGCGTCAGAGGACTGGCTGTTGAGGACGTGTGGGCTGGGAGGGGGATGGGAGAAGGTGGTAAAGTAGAGCCTGATGGGAGAATGAGTCGATGGGAGTGGGAGAGAGCTCGATGGACCTGCCTGTCTCCGAAATGACACAAGGGCTCGCATTTGGGAGGCATTTGGGGGGCTGCTTGGCGACGCAGCAGAGGAGGGGGAGAGGGGGGGAAATGGAGGAAATGGGGTGGCAGAAGAGCGCGACAATAAGAGGAGTTGGCAACGTGCCTCGAGGTAGTCGTTTGGATGCCAAAAGAAGCGTACCGTTTGGAAAAGGAAACACGTCCCGTGACCGTCGCGTTCGGACAAAACATATCAAAACATATCCAAATCCAGTCGCTAACCCTAGCCTGGGGTTCGGATCCCGCCAGCGCGAGCGACACGCTCCAGCGTACGCCCGCCGTCGACGCGCCCGGGAGATCGCAGAGGGGAGTTCAGGGATCGCTTGGTCCGCGGGGGGCAGGGTACGGGGTGCGCGAACACATGTCTGCATCACAGCGGCAGCATGTCTGTCACGAGGCCCGGAAGTGCTGCCCAGGATAGGGCGCTGTGCGTCGTGCGTAGTAGACACGCCTCCGAGGCGCGGGTGTGGGGGAAGAGTGACGACGAGAGATATTCAGGGGACATGACTGCCAGCCACCATTCGCGTTGTTTGTCGTTGTTGGAGCACGCGTAGTATCATCCACCGGCACATCGTCCCCACAGCGCCAAAGCGCCATCCTTGCCCTCTTCCTACGCGCTCGTCCGGATCGACAATGCCCGACAACCAAATTTTCAAGGTCTCTGTCGCTCTTTTTTCGTCTCCTCCTCCTTCTGCTCACACACTCGCATCACCAGGCCACCTACAGCGGAATACCCGTGTACGAAATGTGTGTCCATTCCCCCTTCGCGCTCGACACGCCCTCATCTCTCTCTCACGCGCAGGATGTGCAAAGGCGTCGCAGTAATGCGGCGGCGCTCAGATTCGTGGCTCAATGCGACTCAAATACTCAAGGTCGCTGGCTTCGACAAACCCCAGCGCACCCGAGTCCTGGAACGAGAGGTTCAGAAAGGCGAGCACGAGAAAGTTCAAGGCGGATATGGAAAATATCAAGGTGGGTTCTCTCCTTCATTCACTCGTGAGTAATTCATTTCACCATCCCACAGGAACATGGATACCTCTCGAGCGAGGACTCGCCCTTGCCAGACAATACAACTGTGAAGCAGCACTTCGTCCTATCATCGAATTTCAGCCCGCGGCCAAAAGCCCACCCCTCGCCCCGAAACACCTCGTCTCCTCGGCTTCTGTTACAAGACCTGCACGGCGGCCTCCACCCGCGGTCATTGAACCAACTCCTGTCCTCGTTGCCACCCGTTCGCGTCGTCATGCTGATGCTGAAGAAGATTCGGAGCAGGAAGTCTTTTCCGAGCCCGGTTCTGAAGACGGTTCGATGACATCATCCCCTTCAGGGGGGTCTTCTAGTTCTCGTACCCCCTCTCCCATCGCTGAAATGGGCCCTTCCGAAGATCGCAAGCATGGTGCGCGACGCAAACAAGCACGACGCCATCCCAACGAGCGTGTAGATGACGCTTCCGAAGATGACATTATCACGCAAGTCAATGGTATGGATGATCCGCGCGCCTACAGCGATCAGATTCTTGAATACTTCATCTCGGACACGAATCAAATTCCGCAGGTTCTTATCTCGCCTCCTCCAGATTTCGACGCGAACATGGCCATCGACGACGATGGCCACACCGCCCTACATTGGGCTTCTGCAATGGGGCGACTCCGTATCGTGAAGCTACTGCTTACAGCCGGGGCTGATATCTTCAAGGTAAACAAGGCCGGCCAGACTGCCCTGATGCGCAGTGTTATGTTTGCCAACAATTACGACGTCCGAAAGTTCCCGGAGCTCTACGAGCTCCTCCACCGTTCCACTCTCAACATCGACAATTACAATCGGACTGTCTTCCACCACATCGTTGATGTTGCCATGTCGAAAGGGAAGACGCACGCTGCTCGTTACTATATGGAGACAGTGCTCAATCGCTTAGCCGATTATCCCAAGGAGCTCGCAGACGTAATCAATTTCCAAGATGAAGACGGCGAAACCGCATTGACATTAGCTGCTCGGTGCCGAAGCAAGCGTCTCGTTAAACTCCTCATCGATCACGGAGCAGACCCTAAGCTCGTAAATCGTGACGGAAAGAGCACGGAAGATTACATTCTCGAGGATGAGCGTTTCCGCTCGTCTCCCGGTCCGGTTTCCCGATTTTCAGCAATGTCTTTTCGTAACGCACAAGCAGCGTATCCCATGCACTCCATTCCTCCTGCTATCCCCGCGGGTGGCGAGCGTCTATCAATACACCATTCGGTGGCCGGCCAGAAGGCGGGCACAAAGTGCATCGGCGAAGTTACGAGCATGTTTGATAGTCTAGCAACATCCTTCGATCACGAACTACAAGACAAGGAACGCGATATGAATCAGGCCCATGCTCTATTACAAAATATTCAGCAGGAGATCCTCGAGAGCCACCGAGCAGTTAATCAACTCAAGACCCAAGCAGAGGGACTGGAGCTAGCCAAGGGGCTATTGACGGAGCTGGAAGGCAAGTTGCTGGACAAGATGGGTAGAAGATATCGACTGGGTTGGGAGAAGTGGATCAAGGACGAGGAGAACCGAGAGAAATCGATTAGGGACACGGCGGACGGCGAGCTGAAAATCACGCCGGCAACTGTTCCCTACCGAACGGACGATGACATGGACTGTGATGGGTGGACGGAACCTGGGAAGGACAAGGATAAGGATAAAGGCAAGGGAAAACGGAAAGCGCTGCCCCAAGAAGAGGACATTACGGATCTCCTCGCTCTGCATGCTGATGTTCCGACTGACCTAGACATGACAAGGACGGCCTGCGAAATGCTACGAGATGAACTAGGACATCGACGGAAGCGGAGGAAGGAACTATTCGGTCACGTGACTGTATTCCAGGCAGAGGCGGGTACTAGCGGGCGAATGGCAGAATACAGGAGGCTTATTGGTGCTGGATGTGGAGGCGTACCGCCATCGGAGGTGGATAATGTCCTCGTAATGTTGCTCGAGGTAAGTGGGCCTATTGCGCTGACGTGGCGACTTGTTGATTTCGGATTTAGACGCTTGAGTCGGAGGAATCTAGTATGGCCCCAGGAGCATGGAGTGGGCCAAAGGCTGGTCCAGTACCAGCAGGTTGATGTAGCGTAGACAGGGGCAATTGCTTAGTCATCACAATTTTAACCGTCGGGAAAGTTGTCACTTGGTCGTCGTCCTCCCATGTCCTTGTCGCGCGTACAGGTCCTCAAGGCCACTACAAGAGTGCCATGGACGAAGAATTTTCGACATCTACTTCCTGTTCCGAAACACTGGATGGAGAAGCGTTCCCGCTTCCAAACTAGCATGAAAGTCGTGCCCGTCAAAGATCGCATAAAATACTGGAACATCGTCCCTGGAGACCAGATACGCGTCCGAGGTGAAGGAGGCAGACTTCACGAGGTCCTGAGCGTCAACAAGTTTTCGAACCGCGTATATCTTAAGGGGAACCTCAAGGTGTGCCAAGTGTTGTCGTTCGATCCAAATGCTGACCATCGAACTAGGAAGCAACTCCCAACAGAGCGCCAGTCAACAGAAGCGTGCATTATTCAAGGTGTCAACTCTTCATGGGTACCCATAAAGTTTCAAGTCCACTCGGGAAAGAGAAGGAAATTCAGTGAGTACGCTCGTATACCCCCTTGCTCGGTGCTAACAGTCTACAATGACAGCGTGTTTGCGCGACGGGTTGGAGTGAGGGATCCGTATTGGCATCCAGGACTTCGTCGTTTCGATTGGAAACGTATTGCGCTCGCGACGGTACCCACATACTTCAAGAAAACCAACAGGGCTCCGCTCATTTTGTCGTGGCCGAAACACGAATTCCCGGAACGACCTGCAGGTATGCATTTCCTGGAGGGTTTTTTGGGCCCGTTGTGACGCTCGCTCCGTTTTAATTAGCCAACCCAATGTATGACACTTTGAAAGACACGGTGCTCAAGATTACTTATCAAACGCCGGACGCCAAGAAACCTAATCCAGCCGACGAGAACGCTTACATCAATGCACTGTTCAGTCCTCGACCAAGGTCTTTTGATGAGTCACGGCCTATGGAGATCCATCTGGCCAAGGAGCTTTCGAACCCACACAGCCGAGCCAAGAAACAGAGACGCTGGCAGGCCGCCAAGGCCCACAAGGCCGAGCTTCTCAAGAAGTTTGTTGAGCGGGAACTCATGAACTTGAATGGCCGACCGGCGAGGATCGCACGCGCGGAAGGCGTGTTCAAGTACAGACAAAAGGTGGAGGAAGTGCGCAAGGCGGAAAAGAAGAGACGATGGTTGACTGCAGAGCGCGCGGCGAAGATGGAGAGGAAGGCGGAACGCAAGCAGAGGAAAGCGCAGAAGCAGAAGGAGAGGTTGACGCAATTGGTGCTGAAAGAGGCTGCGAACCAGGTCATCCCAGGTGCAGGACCTCGGAAGTAATATCGTCTCTCTGTTCCTTCAATCTGTTCTACACGAATACTGCAGGTCCAGAGACTTGCCATTTCTAGTAGAGTTGGGCAGTGTGCCACGTAACGTTGCTGAGGAAGCAAGATAAGCTGCATAAGCTGCGTCCGGTAGGTTCACTTGGTCTTGTCAACATGCCAGACACTGCTGCAGAATATTCCGCCATCCCACCATCCTCAGATGACCAGGCCGATCACCATTTGAACGCCTACGAAGTCGACAATGTCTTCTCGACGTCCGAACGGACCCGAGTAGAAACTCTAACGAGGTGGACGTATCTCTTACTAGGTTGTGCCACCTTACTCCCATGGAACGGTGATACTCGTCGCTACACAACTCATGCACTTCGTGCTAATGATTCTACTTAGCCTTGATCAATGGCTCATCGTTTTTCCTGTCGCGGTTAACGGGCTCCCCGTTATACCCAATCTTCAACCCATACTTGTCCAGCGTGTATACGATGACCAATATGTGCTGCCAGTTCTACAGCACGGTCACCTCTAAGCAGGCTCGTATATCTCCCCATATCGTGATCATGACCACTCACGCATTGGGACGCGACAGTCATCTCCATCGAGGCGCATATTCGCGTCCATCACTGGCGGAATTCTCATACTCGTATCTCTATGCCTCAGCACGTTCTTTCAAGGCACACCATCCACATTCTTTTCGTTTTCTCTCTTGAGTGGGTTTGCTAGTGCTGTCACTGCCGCCTATTTGAGTACAGGTGTCTATGCGACGGCGCCGTTGCTTGGCGTATCACTGTTGCAAACTTTGATGTCCGGACAAGCCGCGGTCGGTGTAGCGGTCAGTGCCGTACAGGTCGCCAGCACGATTATCTCTCTTTCAGGTTCGCTTCCAAGGTCTGTCTCCGTGGTTGTAACAAGAACCGATGGTAGAGATGAATCGGTCGGAGACGTGGCTGCGCGAATCTTTTTTGGTGTTTCCGCCATCTTTCTTGGTATCACATTGGTTGCCTACACCTGGTTGACGAGGCAGCCTTTCTACAAGTCGGTCACCAGCGCTCTGGAACCACGTAGAAAAGTTGAAGATGCAGGTGAACTTGCCAGACTAGTTGCGGACGAGCAGGACCGCGGAGATGTTACCCCAACGAACGCCAAGTCACAAATTTATCGAGTTTTGAAAGAAAACTTTATATTCATGTTCTCTCTCGCATACGTATTTGGAGTCACTCTGGCACGTGTCTTATCTATTCGCTGTTGTCGCTCTCCGACTGATGGGCGTTTACCAGTCGCTATATCCTGCGACCACAGTTCGCGTGCGACCCGTGAATCCAGACACGCATGCTTTGCTGTTCACAGCGGTCCACTTTTTGGCGTTTAACACGGGCGATCTTGTCGGGCGATATACCTGCTCGTTCCCCTGCCTGGTTGTCTGGTCCGCCAAGAAGATTATGTGCATGGCTCTCTTGCGCACGTTGTTTATTCCTCTTATCCTGCTTTGCAACGTCCATCGTCCTGGAACGACTCTCCCGGTCTCTCCGCTGATAAACTCTGATATCCTTTACATGATCATATTGCTGGCGATAGGATATTCCAATGGTTATGTCTCGACTCGAGCTATACTGGCCGTCGCATCCCTCGAGCATAACCCTAGGTTGAAAGGGCGTCGCGAGGACATAGATGTCGCATCGACTTTGAGCAGCTTCTTCATTGTTGTTGGTCTTGCTTTGGGGGCACTCGCTAGTTTTGCTGTAGAGGCTATGATATGAGGTGAAGACGTATAATTATACCCCGTAACCGTGTTCAGTGTGTATAGAATTGCCTATGGTAATCGACTCTTTGGCGCGCCTGGAAAACGAGGGGCAAGTGCCTTTGTCTGAGCTGCTTGCCTTCTTCTGCGGTGATCTGCCGTCCTGAGTGCAAAAATGTCACGATGCAAGACGTATCGCTCGTGCGTCGGTCTGGGCGGCTCGTCTTCAATAGGTGCTTGAGTAGTCGCAGGCTTCTTGTCCTGTTTGCCGTCTGCTTTCGCTTCGCCGGCCGATTCCTTTCCCTCTGCGTCTTTGTCCGCACCACTCTTTGCTCCGTCCGCCTCTTCTTCCTTTTCCTTTTCCTTTGCTTTGTTGTCCTTCCGCCGCTGTTTCTCTTCCCATTCCTTCTTCACTTGAGCAATCTCGTCGACGGTCGGCTTCTTGGACGACGGCTCCGGATCGGGCGCACGGGTCGCGAACCCAGGGTCAGTCAAGTGGACGGGACACGTGTAGAGGAAATCGACGGTGTCGATCGTCGCAAGGACGGTCGCGGTCGGTTTGTAGCATACGTAGCACGCTTTGGCGGTGGCGGCCGCCTGTCGACGAAAACGTCATGGGGGCCAAGTTTGAGCGCCGAAAAGGCGAGAGACGTACGCGCTTGTAATAGAGATTTAGAAAGGCCATAGTAACGACGCCGGGGAGGAGGTGCTCGGGTGAGCGCCCGCACTGGGTGCACAGCAAATGCCGGAATCGACGGCCGCGGAGATGTGAGCTATCTATATACTAGCGTTGATATTGATAACTCGGGGACTCACGCGCACGTCTCTCACGTCGTCTGATAACATGGCAAGTACGGTAGGTCAGGTCATCAAGTGCAAAGCGGCGGTGTGTTGGGGTGCAGGCGAACCACTCCGACTGGAAGACGTCCAAGTCGCACCCCCTGAAGCACACGAAGTGCGAATCAAGATTCTATACACCGGTACTACGCGATAGCGGGTTATCTGTGGTGAACGATCTGACGCTGCCCGTGGTAGGTATATGCCACACCGACGAGTACACTCGCAGCGGAAAGGATTCGGAGGTACATGACTGGATAGCGTTGGGTTCAAGAATCTCGAGCTCATTCATCTCAGGGTCTGTTTCCTGTCATCCTTGGGCACGAGGGCGGAGGAATCGTGAGTCGTCGCGTTCATCGGGTATAGCCCATCTAATGCGAAGTAGGTCGAATCGGTTGGCGAAGGCGTCACCAACGTAGTTCCGGTACGTGTTCGAGACCACCCCCGACATACCTGATTTCTGTTGACATCGCGCAAGGGAGATCATGTCATCCCCTTGTACACTGCCGGTGGGTCGTTCTCTAGATCGTCTGCGGCCTTCTGACCCTCCCTGGAGAGTGCCGCGAGTGCAAGTTCTGCAAGAGTGGAAAGACGAATCTATGCGGAAAAGGTAAGGAAATATGTATGCGATTAAGACTTGAAACTAGACATCCATCTAGTGCGAATGACTCAGGGAAAAGGTTTGATGCCTGATAGCACCAGCCGATTCACTTGCAAAGGATCTCCGGTACACCACTTTGTGAGCCGCCTCTTCCATGCATGCTGTCGACATCTTTTACTACTCGTCACTATTTCAGATGGGTACTTCCACCTTTTCTCAGTACACGGTCGTTGCAGACGTCTCCGTGGTCGCTGTCAACAAATATGCGCCACTCGAGAAAGTCTGTCTTCTTGGTTGTGGTATCACGACCGCATGGGGTGCAGTCGTGAAGCAACCGGGAATCCGTAAGCACTTTTCAACTCTTTCTTGATGGGCTTGCTCATGCGTTCGCAGAGGGTTCCACCGTCGCCGTTTTTGGGTGCGGTGCTATCGGCCTCGGAGTGATCTCCACGGCCGCCCTCGTCCATGCCTCCCGCATCATTGCCATTGATGTCAACCCTGGCAAGGAATCCTGGGCCATAAAGATGGGCGCCACCGAGTTCGTGAACCCGACGAAGCTCCCCGAAGGAAAACGTATTCAGGACTATCTGGTAGACATCACCGACGGTGGGCTGGATTTCACGTTCGATGCCACAGGGAACGTACATGTCATGAGGTCGGCGTTGGAGGCATGTCATAAAGGATGGGGTGTGTCGACCGTCATCGGTGTTGCGGCCGCTGGCCAGGAGATCTCTACGAGACCGTAAGCGTGAGGTGTAGTCCTTTAAAAAAAACGAAACTCACGAGGGTCGCTCAGGTTCCAGTTGGTTACTGGACGTACTTGGCGTGGTACGGCGTTCGGCGGAGTAAAAGGCCGTACAGAGATACCTGGCCTTGTTGAAGGTGATTCCGGCCTTGAGCACATCCTTTCTTCATTGTTCATCCGAGGCGACATGTATCAGATTATCTCAACGACAAGCTAAAGATTGACGAATACGTCACTCATCACCGCAAGCTTGAAGATATCAACAAAGGGTTCGACGACATGCATGTAAGTTGCATGTGCGAAAGTCCACTTGCTTCGCTTATAATTTGTTCAGGGAGGGGATTGTATTCGCTGCGTCGTTGACATGTCTTGATTGTCAGTAGTGTAACCAAAGTAGAAGTATTCAAGAAAATGCCGTCGGTTTTCAAAGTAAAACTCTGTACTTGATGTATCTCCCTAAAAAAAAAAGGGGGGGGGGGGGCCTACAGGCCCACTTATAGGCCACATTGAAGCGAATCAATTCATACGATGTAAATATTAATGTAGTTGGTTCCGGTGTCACAGATGTAGGTGTCTTGTCCCGGGAATTCTCGGAGGTTTCTTGCCCGTGACCGCTCCCCAAAGCATTACCAAAGCAACCCCAACCTCTCTTCGCCTGGTGCCCGTTTTAACCCAGACGGTCCTCAGAATTCCCAGCACTGCCATAATGAACGAGACATCCAAGCAAAGTCTCCGGACCACAATGAGCAGTGGAGATCTGTCCTGGTTACTTGTGAAGAAAAACGCAACGAGACGCTGCAGAGACGAGAGGTTGCGAAACAAGGGTTTGAGGACAAGCGTCCACAAACCCATCTCGTCGACATCCCATTCACGAGTCTGCGGAATAGATCGGGAGTCCGCGGAGCTGCCGCTACCAGAAGGATCGCGTGAGGGGTGAGAAGTAGTCCTTTGAGCCTGTTGGTGAGCAAGGGACGATTCAAGGGTATCAATGCGTTCTGTAAGAGCCGCGAGATGCGCTTGCATGTTCTCCATCGCATGTTCTAGTGAAACTGACTCTGCACGCGAAGGAGGTCTGATGTGTACCCCAGCAATACTGCCGTATCGAGGCATTGGGAACCCCCTGTACGGAAGGTCTGCAGATTGAATACGGGGTGCCAGATCACGCGAGGACGACGGCGCCGCATAGGGAGCGAAAGGCATGTATGTAGAAGAGGCAGGCAAGGGCGAATCTGCGAATGCAGATGGCGTTTCGAAAGGAGGAAGCGGTTGCGTCGGAGGTAGGCTCGTTCGGCGTGGAGGAGGTGATGCAAGTGCAAGGGAGCCGGTAAGAGGTGTTTTGTACCGGGAGGAAAACGAGATAGAGGAGAGCGGTCGCTGTTGCTGAGAGATGTTAGGGAGATCGCGGCTTTCATCACCTACTTCCCCGTTGTCAGAGCCCTCGCCACCAACAGCATGGGGATGCTGCTGTGTTGACGGGTGCTGCACGCCATGTACATAAGGCGGGGGTATGGGAGCGTTGCCTTCGGATGCTGTCGAATCCGAAGATGATGAACCTCTTGATCCAGTTCTGGTCAACGTGTCTGAAAGAGAGCTTGGGGGTGAGGCACAAGTGTGGAAGAGACGTTTAAGCACATACAACTCGAGACGAGGTTGCCATAATCCCCTCCGTAGGAGCGCAATTCATTTATGAAGTCCCTTGCAACCGCCTTGTCCGAATATTTGCCGAGGGTCTCCAATAAAGTCGGGTCAAACCATACGGCAAGGGTGGGATAGGATGTTCCGAATACCTTTAACAAAGCATCGACATAGAGCCACTTTGCTTCATATTCATCTAGATCCCGGTGCTTCGCCCATGCATCCCTATTGAGGTGAAAAAAAGAATCAGCGGGTGAGTAAGGAAAAGCGTGGGGCGGCGTTGGCGTTACCATTTTGCTCTTCCGAGCATGTCAAACATCCCCGGGCGGGGAGTAGTAACGTTTCCGACGGTAGCTAGAGGCAGATGGTAAGCAGAGTTCGTGGATAAGAATGAGGGGAAGACCTTGCTTATAGAGGCTGGATGGGATATCAGCGGCTAGACGCAACTCGGTTGAAAAAGACACAGACCTGTACATTGTCAATTTTTCCTCATATCCGGTCTGTATTGGGCCAGCTTTTGGAAGGCTTTGGACGATTTCGACGGCACGATTGAACTGCGCGTCGATAAGCTGGCGCGAGTCCATCGTCAGCTCAGCGGGCCTGGTCGCATGCAACAGCAGGACTAATATGCGTGACAGACGTTGTGACTATAAGTCACAGGCAACATTGACTTGGCTACATTATCTAGCTAGTAGGCTACTCGAGGCCAGCACTTCGCCTGTGTTACGACTCTCCCGTGGACCATTTGTATTTGAGCGATCCCGGTATCCGCTCTTCGTGCTTGCTCACAGTTTTTCCTTGAAACGACACTTAGCACGCCCGACGCACACAGGACACGCACACTCACCCTTCCACACCAGCCTTCCCCACGCCTTGCCGTGCGTGCCCTCGAACTTGAGGCGCGTCCTCGTCACCTGCCAGTAGCAGTTTTCGATCCCCTTGTCGGTCCACCTGGTTTGGTGGACCTTTCGACCGACGCCGTCGTTGGGCTGCCGCGCAAGAATCTGGTAGAGGTTGGCGGGTGTCGTGCGGAGGGACGGGGGGAGTGGTGCAGGAAGAAGTCTGAGGAATGCGCGACTCGTTGCCTGATTCATGGTCGAGGCAGACGTCCAAGTTAAATTTCCCACGACTGCTTGTCCGCTGTCGTGATGTTCACCACCCGGTCACTCGTCCGTGTAGCAACCGACGCCTGTGCGATACCGCTGAAACCGACGTGGTCTCTCAGAGAACTCATTTCGTCCTACCCTTCCCCATCCATTTCGCCCGCCACCTTCCAACGTCTCTACGACCGTGCCGCTCTTATCCCCCCTTTGCAAGGCACACCGGAGTACGACACTACAAAGAAAGAGCTAAACGAGCTCGTCAGACTTGTCGAGGCCGTCAGACTCGTCAATGTGGGTCGTTCCACGGACGGTTCCATTCCAGATGGACGCGTCTGGGCCGAGGGAGCCGGGATCCCTCTGACAAAGTTACCAAACGAGGAGATACTTGACACAGATCTCCTTCAGCACGCCAGCAAGACACTGGAAGGAATGTATGTCGTTGAGACGGATCGAGAGAGATAGCGTTCTTGTCAATACAATGATGAATCACATCATAGATAAAAGGAGTACAATATAAAGTATCACAAAATATTCACGTTGCTCACGCATTTACTAATAGACTATGCCCGCCTGTTGACCCAAAACCGTTGGTTCCCCGAATAGTCTGGTCGAGATTCTAGAAAAAAAAATTATGTCGCGTATGATAGCGTGTTCGAAGCTAAACTTACCTCGACTTCCAAAACATCCGGGGTGCATATTTTTTCAAGGACGAGTTGCGCAATCCGGTCACCCTCTTCCACTGGCATCTCTGCTCAGTCGTTGGCTTACTCGAGTACCGTCAAAACTTACCTTCGAAATCCTTCTCGGAGAGATTAAAAAGCAAAACAAAAAGCGTGCCGCGATAGTCTGCATCAACAACACCGGCACCAGTATCGATCATGAACTTGGAGGCTGTAGAACTCGTATATTAGACATGTGCATATATTGTTTATCGGTACCCACCTAGCCCACTCCGTGGCGCGATGCGTCCATATGTACCAAACGGAACAGCGATGGAAAGTTGGGTATCGATTAGGGCCTTTCCATGCGCAGGAATTATTTTCTTTTCGGCACTGTCGTCTGATTAAAAAATGTTCGAGGGTGAAAACCGCTGTCGTTTACCTATGGAGATCATAACCTGCGGCGAACGCTGACCCACGGGTGGGTAGCTTGGCTTTATCTGAAAGTCTCTTGACCAAAAGTTGGGAGTTTAAACAAGGCGAATGTTGTGCCGAGTCTGACAATCTTCTTTTCTTTGAGGGCAGCTCCATGTTGATTGTCATGGTAAGACTTAAACTGGTTCCGTTGACGCGTGACGCGACGTGTTTATGGCGGAGCCGGACTTTCAAAAGCGTGTCAACTCCGATCATTAAAACAGACCCGAAATGCTCCCGGCCTCTTTCTTCCATGGATTTGTCTCAACAAGAACTACCATTAACAAGCTATTTCAGCAAGGTCGGTAAGGAGGGCAGACCTTGCACCGTGTCGAACAAGAAAAACTCCACGGAAGATCCCCAGCTGTTATCTCGCTCTTCGAAGCGGGGGAAGAGCAATGTGTCCACCGCAGGCCCGTCCAAACCGCGACCGAAAACATTACAGCTTCCCACTCCAGCCACTGGCACTCGGAAGCGCGCACGCGATGGACGTCTCCATGATTTACAACGTGAGACGCATGTGACATCGTCTGGGTGTACCCCTTCGAAGTCTTCGCGCAAGGACTCAGAAGATCTCATCTTTAATTTACCGGGTGCTGTTGTTGCACCGGTGCTCGCTGAACCGCAAAACATCCCCCAGCCCAATGGCGTCATAATTTCCCCTGGACGCCGGCTCTCCAATGACACCGATATTGGTATTGCGACGCCGCGGACTTCATCACGAAGAACATCCAAGCCCGTTCAGGAGGCTGACGACTGTTCCCCTTTGACACGTTCTAACTGCTTGCTTTCCAAACCAAAGCTTCCGTGTTCTGCCGTCGGTTGCTCCAGCCCTCGCCGTGCTTCCGGAGGACAAAGCCCATTTGTGTCAAGAGGTGAAGCGTCTCCAGTAATACAGCGCGTCGTTCAGCCGGAGGCATTGGAAAGACGGTCATCTGATGTGCCCATGTTTCCTGTTCCATCCTCCCAGAGCCAATACCTCCTTCATCCCGATGCGACTCCGAAACGCAAGCGGTATTCCCGGAATACAATCGAGCAAGTTCTTTCTTCTCAAAGTCAAGAGGAAAGAGAGTTGTCACTGTCAATCCCATACAAACCAACCTTTACGGTCGGTTCATCTGTAGGTGCCTCTTTGAAAAGTGAGCTGCGTATCTAAGCCATACTTTTGCATGGAAAACTTTAGAATCCTTGTGGCGAGCGAAAAAGACGACGCATTAATTCAGAACCTTCCAGCCCCGACGGACCGCTCATAGACTCGCCTCCAGGTCTGTCTAATCCTTTCGCAAATCAGCATATGTCGGACGTACTCCCGAGTCCCTCACGACGCAAAAAACTGTCACCCTCCCGCTCTCCCAGTCGCAAGAGAAAGACGCCCGTTCGTCGTCACTCGAATGAGAGTATCCCTCCTGCATACATGGAAGATTCTCTCACGGAACCGGAGTCTGACCCGAACACCCCTCAGGTAAGCACGAGAGACATCATCTGCACCTGATCTGTTTCATCGAAACCGCACCAGGTTTCCCGCCATTTCCCGATTCCTCGCGACGAAGTTTATCCGGCTCCCTGTACATCCGCGCTTCCCAATATCGAGGACGAGGATGATTCGGCAACGGAAGCAGAGTCAGATACAGAGATCCGGCGTTGTATTGCTGAGATCGGTAGGAAGCAGCCTTGCCAGCGCCGTCCTGAAGTAGCGAGGGAAGCTGTCCTACCCCTTCCGATCGTCTCTCCCCTCGTTTCTCCTGCCAGACCTCGCAACGCCGCCGTATCCTCGATTAAACGTTCTACACAGCCTTCCGTGCAAGAAAGAGACAAGTTGGGTGTCCCAGAGTCGCTGGTGCCTGCGGGTCGAATGCAGTCGGAATCCCTGCCTTCAGTTGTTCGGGAATTCATTCGCATGTTCCCTCAGGCTGGGGATGATAGTTATCCTCCAGATTTTCCACAGTCCCTGAGATTTTAATTATCGAGCGTACCGACAGAATACAATAACTCTTCTATGTTAAAACAAGTAACAATCTATGCAAGCTGTAGCGTCCGTCTATAGCTAATCATACCAAACCGAGTCATGAATTAGGGACTCACTTCTCCAACAGTCGCAATGTTTTTATCCGACGCTGTGCCGTCTGCAACGTCTTCAGACATGCGTAGCGTCGACTGTGAGTCGGCAACGCGAGAAGCGAAAGCAGACGCCGTCGCCCCCTTTGTTGCAGTCGCGCTCTTTTCGGCGTCCATCTGTACCAGCCTGTCGTCATCCGTGACTTGGTCTCCAAAGACCTGCCCAAGCTCCTCAAGCGTCCTATGAGCGGTTTCGGGATAGATGAACCAGACCACAATAAACGACAGAATGCAAAAGCCGACCAGGAGGAAGTAGTACCCCGCGTTTATGACCGCGAACAACGGGGGTGTGACGAAGGCGATGACAAAGTTGAACAACCAATTGGTGCCTGTGCTCAACGACATACCCTTCGCGCGCGCACGGAGGGGAAAGATTTCAGCGCCGAGAAGCCAAGGTCCAGGTCCCCAGGTGGCGCCGAAAAAGAAGAGATAAAAGCAGACTCCGAAAAACAGTCCATTCGCGACGGGGGTGCGCGCAGCTCCCTCGGGGATGGTGTTGGAATAATACTGGAGACCACCGATTATTGATAGGGATACTGCTAGGACAACACTTCCGACGAGAAGGAAGACGCGGCGACCCCACTTGTCGATGAGGAACATGGCAGGGATAGTACCGGAACAGTAGACAAAGGCGCAGGCACCCGAGTAGAGGAGGGAGCGAGAGACGCTGAATCCTGCGCGAGACAAGTTGGATGGTAGGAAATACAAGATGGCGTTGATACCGTTGAGCTGGGCAAACATCTGACAAGTGATGCCGACGATGGAGCGGCGGGTATATTGACGGAATATCTGACGCCAGGTCGCTTGGCCCATGGTGCGTTCAAAGTCGACGGCGGCAGCGATTTCAACATAGGTCGCAACAACGTTTGGATGTCGTATATCGCCAGCTGCGTGAAGGTCTGCCAGGACCCGCAAGCCTTCCTGTTCAAATCCGTTTGCCACGAGCCATCTTGGTGTCTCGGGGAGGACAAACGTCCAGAGTACGAGAATGATGGCAAGCGCGGCTTGTACGATGTAAGGGCCTCTCCAGGAGATCTCAGAAGGTATGGCGAAAAAGAAACCGTAACCGACCCAAGCCGAAACCGCGTAGCCAAAGTTCAAACAAATATACTCAATGCAAACAAAGAGACCGCGGGCGTGGCCGGGGGCGATCTCGCACTGGAGGATCGGGACGGTCATGGACAGGATTCCGACACCGACACCTTGAATGGATCGACCGACAATCAAAGCCCCAAGGCCGGGTGCAGAGATCTGGATGAAGGCGGCGATGAGATACATGATGGCACCAAGACGGACAGACATGCGCCGGCCCATGACGTCGCATATATACGCTGCCAAGAAAGATGCAAAGAACGCGGTGATGTTGAGGCACGAAACAGTAATGGCTGCGCGGCAATCGTGAACTCAGGGCGAATGGCAGGGAAAGAAGAAGAAGGACACGAACCTTGGACCCAGGGATCAACACCTGTGTTGCCAGCCTGAATCTCGGCCATCGTGACCGTCCTTCCAAACATGCGGTGGATGAAGGACGGCTGAACCTGGACTGCAGCCATGATGCCTTGTGAGTAGCCAAACATTGCATCGCCCAGCGACGCGAGCGCGGAGGACATGTAGAGGAGGGGCCTGCCGACCATCCATCTCGGATAACGAGCGGAATAGACTCGCGGCCGCAAGCGGTCGGTGAGTGTCATGACTATGGAAGGAAAGTGGAGAGCGAGCTGGGGGAAGAAGTAAGAAGGGGATTGGCGCGATTGTGCGGCATACCAAAGGTATTTATCTGGTCGGGCATGTTCTGAGACTGCCAGTCCGGATCGAAATCGGACGGAGGCGGTGGAGCCGGTAAGCCCTACTTTGGCATCTCACCTTCGTCATGTCTCCCCGTCTGCAACACAAAGTAGGTCCTTTTCTCCTCCACCGCATGACGCTCACATCGTGCAGTCAGCGCTCGTCACAGGAGCCGGCTCGTGAGTCTCCCGCTCCACACCGAGGCGCCACTGATCGATCACGCGCAGCGGCATCGGGCTCGAGTCCTCGCTCCTTTTCGCAAGCGAGGGCGCGAATGTCTTGCTTGTAGATATCAATCAGGCAGCAGCCGAAAAGGGCGCGTCCTTGATCCATCAACGGTTCCCAAACGTGAAAGCATTGGCCGTCAAAGCCGACGTGTCCGAGGAGCAAGATATCAAGTCTGCCGTCGATCTAGCCGTCAAAGAGTTTGGAAGGCTCGACATCATGGTGCGATCGTCCCCATCGCTTCGTCTTCCTCGACTGATCCGATCCCTAGTTTAACAATGCTGGCAAGTTGACATGCATGTGATATCTACCCATACCCTTCTGACCGATTGCAGGAATCATGCATCCCGAGGACGACAATGCTCTTAACACGGAGGAACGAATCTGGGACCTCACAATGTCGATTAACGTCAAGGGCGTCTGGTGGGGATGCAAGTATGCGATCCTTGCGATGCGTCAAAATCCCGTGGACGAGTCAAAGGGCCTCCATGCTGGAGGAAGCATCATCAACACAGCAAGCTTTGTGGCCATCGTGGGTGCTGCTACCCCGCAGCTAGCTTGTATGTTTAGAACACGACCACCAACCCATCGCTGATCCTCCTTTATAGATACCGCGTCCAAGGTACATCTGTCTTGACATTGTCGTTTGACTGATCCTGAATCCGATCGATCTGAGGGAGCCGTGCTCGCAATGACTCGCGAGCTCGCTATGGTGCATGCTAGAGAAGGCATTCGTCTAAACTCTCTCTGCCCGTAAGCACCATACCTTTACTTTGCTGCTATGCTCACCCTGAACTACATTCAGTGGCCCTCTCAAAACGCGTGAGTGATCCCCCATTTGAGAATGTACGATCTGACTTGGAATCACGTCCAGCTCTCCTTATGGATTTCTTGAATACTGACGAAAAGAAGAACCGTCGTCTCGTTCACCTTCCGATGGGCCGATTTGGCGAAGCGGTTGAGCTGGCGAACGCTGCCCTATTTTGTACGTGAATTCGGGCATGAATGACCTGTAGATCTCATCTGGGTTATAGTGGCGAGTGACGACAGCAGCTACATAACGGTCCGTCATCCGTCATCGGACTTGCGGACCGGACATTGCTCACAAAAGTCTCTCAGGGCACCGATTTCAAGGTGGATGGTGGTTTGACATCATGCTATGTCACTGCGCTAGGAGAACCGGCTCTCTCACCCCCTACGAGCCTTGTCAGTGTTTGATGAAATCCATGATAAGTCGTGCTGCACTTGGTACCACTGTTCTTTACGTGTTGTTGCATATTCGGATAGCACTAGTTAGCAAACGGAGTGCGGTCGTACAGCCACCGGATTACTTAATCACTGTTTACTTACAGTTCGAGTACGGTAGTTTTACTATATGTAGTGTTTCTATGAAGTGAGCTACTGCGTAGTCTTCAAGACTACTCCTCTCTATTCTGTCATAACATTACGTATATTTGACTCTGGGAAAGCCGGAGACACCTTGTGTGATAAATATCATAGCGACGGAAATACGAGGACTAGAGCGAACGACAAGTACAGGAATAGACATAGCAGGAAAGAGGCAAAGGCATAGCAGGAAGAGTGAATCTATCTCGGGCAAATCCGACCGATGCAAACGAAGCTCCGACCACGCAGGATCACTATCGACTAGTTTACCTTGTTCTCAGCAGCCCTACGCTTCTCAGCCTGATCTCTACGTATCCTCGTGATCTCCTTGCCAACATCGTTTTTGAGTTGTTTGTGCAATTCTGGGCGGTATCCGAACTTGAAAAGCAGCTCGAGATGGACAAAGAACGGAGCGAGGACGAGAGCTAGACAAGGGTCAAACGCAAGTCGTTTTGCATGAAATAAACACACCTCCAACAAGATTGTCCAACAGAGCAGGGGAGCGGCCCTCTGCAAATCCATGGCCGATGAACTGGGCGATCCAGGCAACGACGTGGATTATGGCGGCATTCCTGATACCTTCCAGGCGGTACGAATACGCCGTCGCGGAGAGCAGCATCAGGATCATCTGGGGTGCATAGAGGATCTAATTATCAAATATGATAAGCTAATCGGACGATGGAGATGAGCAGGGCTTACGGCTGCAACGGGTTCGAGTATGGTATAGTAGGACAAGTAGATTGCTGTGAGGAGCGCAGGGGCATTGACGTCAAAAATGAGGTAATCGGCAACTACATTTTGGGGAGAGGGGAGAAAAGACGGGAGAGGGACGAGGGTGAGGAGGACGAGAGCACTCCTGGAAGGAAATTAGCGGTAAATAGGAAAAGAATAGGAAAGAGAATGAACCAAGTGATTGCAGGGACGCCGAAGAGGTGTATGGTCACGTTGACGGGATGAGAATGGTAGGCGCCATAGAAAGCAAGCTAAAGAACTCGTTTGAAATGAATTTTCAAGTACCCAAAATCGACGAACCTGCTTTCGCACATCGAAGAGGGAGGACATGGCGGTCGTCTTCATCGCACTCTGGCTGAAATCGCCTTACTTTAACCGTCCGGATCTCTTGTAGCCCGGACAAATCACAAGTTCGACAAGTCTACGGTCTAATGCTTGCCACGTGATTTACAACCGCATCACCGCCGCCGTAACCATCCGCCGCTCCACCCATGATTCAAAGTTGTTCGCGCTGCTGATTGGCACTCACCGCCAGCGTCGACGACGAGCAGGTCCTTCTCTCTCCCACCACACCCCCATGTGACAAAAACCACATCGAAACTTAAAAGGACCAGGCTGTAGTATCACACAGTCTTCCTCTCGCTTTGTATACAAATATAGATATTATCCAGTACTACAAAGGGACATATAGCAGCACATAGCATTCAAGGAGAAAATTTAGTAGTGAAGTATAATTACTTTTCAATGTCATGGAGCCCCCTAGCATACGAGCCTTCAAGTCAATGTTTGATCGCGATGCTGCAATTGACACTTTGGTATCACTGTTCTTTACATATATCTTGACTCTGTAAGTTTGATGGGAAACTTTGATGTGATTTTATTTTGCGGGCCGGTTACACCATAGCGACGAACATACGAGGACCAGAGCGAACGACAAGTGCAGGGATAGGAACAGCAAGAAGAGTGAACAATCTACCTCGGGCGATGCTAGCGAAGCTCCGACCATGCACGAACATTATCGACTAATTCGCCTTGTTCTCAGCAGCCCTACGCTTCTCAGCCTGATCTCTGCGTATCTTCGTGATCTCCTTGCCAATATCGTTTTTGAGCTGCTTCTGCAATTCTGGGCGGTAACCGAACTTGAAAAGCAACTCGAGATGGACAAAGAATGGACCGAGGACGAGAGCTGGTCAAGGGTCAAAAGCAATTCGTTTTGCATGAAATGGACATGCCTCCAACAAGATTGTCCAACAGAGCGGGTGAACGACCCTCTGCAAATCCATGGCCGATGAACTGGGCGATCCATGCAACGACGTGGATTATGGCGGCATTCCTAATACCTTCCGAGCGGTATGAATACGCCGTCGCAGAGAACAGCATCAAAATTATCTGGGGTGCATAGAGGACCTGATTATCAAATATGATAAGCTAATTGGTCGTTGGAGACGAGCAGGGCTTACGGCTGCAACGGGTTCGAGTATGGTATAGTAGGACAAGTAGATTGCTGTGAGGAGCGCAGGGGCATTGACGTCAAAAATGAGGTAATCGGGGATTACAATTTTGGGAGAGGGGGGAATAGACGGGAGAGGGACGAGGGTGAGGAGGACGAGAGCACTCCTGGAAGGATATTAGTGGTGAAAAGGAAGATAATAGGAAAGAGAAATGCACCAAGTGATTGCAGGGACGCCGAAGAGGTGTATGGTCACGTTGACGGGATGAGAATGGTAGGCGCCGTAGAAAGCGAGCTACAGAACCTGTTTGAAACGAATTTCGAGTGCCCAAAATCGACGGACCTGCTTTCGCAAATCGAAGAGGGAGGACATGGCGGTCGTCTTGATCGCATTCTGGCTAGAATCGCCTTACTTCAACCGTCCGGATTTCCGGTACATAGCCCGGACAAATCACAAGTTTGCCGCTCGACGCTGGCCACGTGATTTACAACCGCGTCACCGCCGTCGTGGTAACTTGCATCAAACGACATGGTCCGCTCCACCATCATTGTCCGCGCTGCCGATGCACTCCCACTCGCCGCCAGCGTCGATGACGAGCAGGTTCTTTTCTCTCCCACCACCCCTGCAGTCGACGCTGACCGTACCTAGACAGAACAAACGTTGCAAGAACACAAGCAGCAGGCAAAGTTGATTTTCAGGCGCATCACCCCCAACTCCGAGCCCCGGTGCTCCATCGAGAGCGGCCAGTATACCCTCCAGTGAGATCCTGTCCCGCCGCGGTAACCGTACCCCTTAACGTCCCCCAGCTACCTGCTCGCAGAAAATGTCGTCTTCCTGACCATCGCAGACAAGTCATATCCCCGGAAACTGGCCTTTTCCTACCTCGAAGAGCTATCCAAAGAATTTTCCTTGTCCTACGGTTCAAAAGTGGAGTCCGTGCGCAAGCCATACGCCTTTGTTGGCTTCGGTTCGTATTAGCAGTTAGCGCCCGCGTATCCACTCACCAGTTCCATCAAGACACCTTCATGTCCAAAACCGCGCGACTGTATCGGGATACGCGGGCTGCCAATGCCGCGGGGGGCTCTAATCTGGACAGACTCAATGACGAACTACAGGATGTCACCCGGATAATGACCAAGAACATGGAAGAGCTCCTGTGGCGGGGTGATTCGTTAGATAGTTGGTCTTTTCTCGCTCCAGTCCGCGTCAGCACCTTTGAAACTCGTCTTTTTTATATAGAAATGTCTCATCTCTCGACGTCGCTTCGCTCAGAATCTGAAAAGTACCGCAAAGCCGCAAGAAACGTCAACATACAGGCCATGGTGCGACAATACGCTCCATTCGGTGCAGTGGCTATATTGTTTATCGTTCTCCTTTGGTGGCGCTTTTCATAAAGTCAATTAGGAATAGCCTCTGTTCAACTAGACATTTTTACATACAGACACGGTAATCTATATCTTCCGCGAATGGTTCTCAATTGAGGGTGGACCTTGGCAAATCTTTGGAGGTGCAGGACAAGAACTCGCAATCCGCTTTTTGGGGTTTGTGCAAGTTCAACAGTCGGCACTCGTGGCTTTTTCTCGGTCGTCTACCACAACTGTCATGCATCGATACCTCGATATCCTATTACCACAACTCAAGGGCCTCCGTCTGATCCGGGGAGCCACCAGCATCCCTAAACCCAAACCCGGGGCCTATTAGTAAAACCATCATGTTCTGTTAGTCGACGCATGCCAGGCGTGGGCTCGGCTGCTCCACCTTGCCAGACAAACGACATCGCCCCTAGCGCTCCTTCGGCCTGCTCGGCAGGAAGATATCTAGGACAGATGCTTCCCATGTAGCTCTTATCCCTGAATCAGCGTTAATCGTCCAAGTCCCTGGGTCCGACATCAGATGTGGAGACAGTCCAACATTATCGATGGCGCTGATTCGAGGACGTGTTCGGCTGATGACAATCCAATGCCAAAACTGCAGCAGCCAAACGCAAAACTCGTTTGCACGCGCTGGAATGGATATCAGCATCGATTATATCCAGGTTCAGGGTTACGGCGGTGCGATATCGGAGATGAACTCGATATAGGCAGATGGCACGAGGCCGCTGTACGAGATTATCGTTTCCAGGAGAACAAAAAGGGCACTGTTCTTCTTGTTGCGCCCTTGTTTCTTCCCCTTGCCAGATCCCTCCGGTTCATCATGAGTACTGTAGGGTATGATATGCCCCAGCCTTTCTCGCCTTCTTCTGGCGGTCAGATCCAACCAGGCGCTATCACGTACACCACCTCTACGAGTCCCGATGGCCAAATGATCTATCATCCATTCAGGTAAGTCTCTTGCGCGCTCTGGCATTTCGAGCTGTCAAATTTACGAGGAAGCAGGGCTGTTCCTGCACGGTAGGTCATTAGTGACGCTGCGCAGGATTCCTGTTTGACGGTAAATAGCTATCAAACACCACAAGGTGAAATCCAAGGCATCCAATGGGTTCCGGCCGACGCCACGCAGATCCTCCCCACCGGCGCTACGCCAGCAAACGCGGTACGTCCTATTTTGAAACAAACACATCTGTTCTCTGATTTGCTATCGTGCGAAGGAATTTGCTGCTTCGTGGAATCGTGGCTATCTCTCCAGAGACGACGAAAAGGCGCTCGAGAAATGGTATTTGTCCTTTACGCTCGCTCCGAGTGTCATCTCACCCTAACCCAGGCAGAAATCGGAAGAGAAACGCAAGAAGAAAGAAGAAAAGGATTCGATCAGGCGGCTTTCGAAACAGTTTGACAAGGACATGCAGGAAGTCGAGCTCCGCGCCGTACGCGACCGAGAAATTCAAACCAGAGAGCGCCGCCGAAGTTTCTACGGAGACGCTCCTCCAAGCTACCCGCCTTCATCTGCGGGATATGGTGCCTATAGTAACGCTGGCTCCGTAGACCTCGACCGCAAGTTCAGCGAGCTTGAGGTCGAAAGAGAAGTCAAGTTTAGCAGCCGTCAGAGAAAATACTCGACTAGCGGGGGGGACCGCACCTCCATGTACGGGCCCCCGCCACCAAACAACGCTTATTCACCTGGGGCGGCGTACCGTACCCCCACGTCCCCTTACCGCGCACCAACTGCGTACACTAGTTCTCCGAACCCACGCCCTCAGGAAATCTCTTCCTACCCGGGAGGCCCGGATCCGATTGCAAGAGCGGCTTCGCCGTATGGTCGCCCTCCTGTCGAACCGATCGCCAGGGCAGCTTCACCATATGGACGTCCTCCCACCGAGCCGATCGCTAGGGCTGCCTCTCCTTATGGCCGTCCTCTCACTGAGCCGATTGCTCGAGCAGCTTCCCCTTATGGACGTCCTCCCACTGAGCCTATCGCCAGAGCAGCCTCTCCATATGGCCGTCCTCCCACCGAACCGATTGGCAGAGCGGCCTCTCCTTACGCCCCGAGCCAACCCCCGTACAGCGCTCGTGCGCCATCTCCTTACGCCCCGAGCCAACCCCCGTACAACGCTCGTGCGTCATCTCCTTACGCCCCGAGCCAACCCCCGTACAATGCTCGTGCGCCATCTCCCATTCCTCCTTCGAGGGGACTTCCGCCTCAACGCTCGACCTCCCCCTTCCCTCGCGCACCTTCTCCATACATTCCTCCCAATGTCTATCCTGCCGGACATGTTTTGGAAGGACAACCCCTCTCCCGTTCTCGCGCGCCGTCGCCCATGCCGGGCCAATCTGGCGTCGCATTCCCGACGTCTCCTCGGATGTCCGCCGTAGGTGGCGATCCTCAGCAACTCGCCATGCCCGAAGCCTTTACGCGCCCCGCCAACGCAGCTCAGTCATACACACCGTTCAACACGATGAAGATCCAAGAGATGGAACGGTTCTACGACCAAATACCAAGGATGCCGCTCGTGTTGGAGACGCACGACGTGTACCACCAGGACTGGATCCGATTCATGAACGTAAGTCGAAGCAGATTGGGGTCGATATTACTATCACCGATCCGTCTGACACCCCACCACTTAGGACCTCGCCCTCGCATGGGCTGGAAAGATGCCGATCTCCGAAATTTCCCGTGGATCGCCGCCCAAGCGGTCCATGGTCGTCGCGGACCTGATCGACCTCTGGAACTCGAGCTTTTTCCTCACCCGCCGGGTCGAGGTGGTTTTGTACAAGGGTCGGGAGCGCCGCTCGGGTGCCAACGTGGGTACCATCGACTACAATTTGGGCTTCAACCCCGAGGCGTCATCTGACTCATCGTCCTCCGAGACGTCCGAGTCCGAGTCCGAGTCTGATAGGTACGCAGGATACGGTCGTGGTGTCGACTTGACAGAGTCTAGGAGACGACGGAAGGAGAAGAAGGAAGAAAAGAGGAGGCGCAAGAGGGAAAAGAAGCTGCGGAGGAAGGCCAAGGAACTCGAAAAGACGTACGGCCTTTATCTGACATACGTGCATCCCAGAGACATGAGCGGCTCGGCCCAGCACAGCTACTACGTCTAAACGAAGTTTCGTTGACATTTTTCGCCCATTTTCCAGCCTTGTACCAACAATCAACAGGTCGCGTAAATTTCGTCTTTCTCCAAACGTATAAAACATGTATACAATGAATGATAAATGCCTGTACTCTATGCGCCATTTGATCGCAGCACGCGTAGTCCGTGAGCATTAGTGCGAATATACAATAATTTACAGTTTACCAACCGCGGCCCCTCCCTCTCGGAGCGCTGCCGTGATGTGGACCTCCACTCCCGCCGTAGCCACCACCGCCATACGCACCACGACCATACCCATTCGAAGAACCGTAACCACCGTAGCCTCCCTGATTGCCCCCTTGGCCACCATAAGTGCCACTACCACCGTACCCTCCCCGGCCGTGTGACTGAGAATGGCTGGAGGGGCCATATCCGCCTCTCCCCCCACGATGAGAGCCACCCCGCGGAGGTCCCTGAGACCCACCTCCATATGCACCATAATTTTGTACCGGCGCCGGCGGCCTCCCGTTCCACCCATGCCCGCCAAACCCTTGTTGTGACGGCAGCGGGTACGATTGCCTCGCCGGTTGTCCGTACGATGACGACGATCCGTATCCGTTCGAGTTGGGATAACTGCCTGGGCCACCGTTTCCATAAGAGTTGCGATGGGGACCTCCCCGTCCTCCACCACGGTCCATTCCCCCACCCCCACCTCCACGACCCCCACGACCACGCCTGGACAAGTCCTCGGACGTCAGTTGTGGCTGAGGTTTGTGTACGCCGGGTAACAGCACCGAACGATGAGGGGTAAGCTGCCTAGGGAAGTAGTATAGAACTGATAACGATCTGTCGTTCTTGACGTCAGAGAGGTCCACTGATGTCAATGGTGAGTAGAAAGTAGATCCCGGGATGCAATCAGGGTTTGGGAGCGCGCTACCACTAATGCCCTTGGAATCCTTTATCGGCATCGGCACCGGCTGCGGGGGTGAGATCAGATGATTGGGTAGTAAAAGAGCGCGAAACAATATTGACCTGCTTGTCTTTCCGTTTTCCATAAAGGCTTTCGAAAAATGGGTACAACCTATGCTCATCCGACGCATACATGGCATCACTGCCACAGCTATTCCTCCGTATTTCGTCCTCTGAGAGCCCTGGATATCTCTCCGACATGGCATCCAGGAGTCTCTTTTCATCGATAAAGGGAAGTAGAGCGACACCTTGCCATAACATTTTCTTTCCATTCATGTCGATCTGGAAGGAAGACGGATAAAAATCAATTATAGGAGAGTTGGGTTCGGTCATGAGATCGTGGAAGACGGCTGGAATATGCTTTTTCGAAGCAGGAGGAAAGACGCCCATAAGTTGTTCGTATGGTTTGAATGGTTGGCCAAGGATGAAGTCGATTTTCGTGTCCTTGACGTCATCGAAGTCCGAGGCAAAGGGTGCGAAATGGTAAGGGTAATACCATTGCCAGGAAGGTGTCTTGTGGGGGGATAATATCAATGCTCTCGTGTACCATTATCTCGCGACTTACCCCTTGATAGTAATAATGTAGCACCCATGCGATACCCTCTAAGTAGTATTGAGTTATCCTAGTGTTAGATGCTTAGAGCAGCATGCAAAGGCAAGAAAGGGTGCTACTTACTTTTTCCTGAACTCAACGTCAGAGTTTGGAACACCAAACTTTTGTTGATAGTAACGTTCTTTGTAACCTGGCTCGTACAATCTAAAAACATACCCACGTTGGGTTTCAGATGTGAGATGATGCAAAATGGTTACGTACCTGACGTTATCTGCTTGTTCCACAGAGCCGTCAGCTCGAACTACCATAGAGTAAGAGGGCTCCTCCTCCTCCACTGAGCTCTCGACTGCAACGACGTCCTCCTCTGTGTCGATCTGTGCATCTTCCTCCTCGACTTCTGTTGCGCTTCGTTTTCGGCCCAGCGAAACGTCCATCGGGGATTCATCCAGGGATTGTGAATGCGAAAGCGATGGAGTGGTGGGGGCGGGGGGCTCCGCGTTCCCAAGACCGGGAACGTCGAAATCAGACGCTGAATCCGAAACATCCATTTCAGGTGCTTGCGCTTTTGCTGCCGACATGGAAGATTTTACGGGCACCAGTCCAGCCAATTCAGCTTTCAAAACTTCGGCAGCACTCATGTTCGCGAGCCTAATCGCAGCGCGGTTTGCAACTACGTCCCTGTTGCTGCCCGCTAATGCTTGTGCAGCAGCGGGTGCGTTTGACTTTGACTGGTTCGTTGATGGAGCACCGAGACCAATCGAGTCTGCTTTCGCCGCAAAGTTCTTATGCAACGGTCCGTTGATTCCGAGAGCAGGGGAGGGACCAGATGCATTGCGGATATCAGAATTAGAGGGATCATTTTTGTTGTTCTCAATACGACGCCTCTTGGATTCGTGGTCCTGACGATTCTCAGCTAAGGTGGACGGTTAGCCTTGAACACTCAATTAAACTCTGCCGGCCAAATGGGTCGTGGAAGAACATCGACCACACACACCTTCTTGCCTTTTTCTGAATATACTATCTTCTCTTTTCGCCAGTCCCTCAAGCATTATCTGTGCTCTGCCAAGCACTAACTTGCCGTGATCGGTCAAGTACCCGCCCATTCGCGGCAACTCCGATTTCCAGATATGTAGCAATGTGTCAATCGCGCCCTCTCTGATCTCCAAACTGGGCAGATGTGGCAGGAAGTCATTGCCCACAAAGAAAATCATCAACACCCAATCATCAATCGCTTGCTCGAAGTTGAACGAAAAGGGCGCTTGGGGGACATAAAGCTCCGTCTCAAGGTATTCTCGCAGAATGGAAACATCGAGAAATATGAAAGGTTTTTTCTCGGGAGGGGTAGGCTTAGGCTTCTCAACGAGCGTATTTGGTTTCGGTCCATGACATTGTGCGGCATAGTGTCCCTCTTCTCCACAAAGCCGACATGCGGTCGATTTATCCTGTGCAAAGACGTCCTCCCGCAGTACGCGAAAATGCGGTTCATGGGTTGCAAGTGCAAGCATAATGAGATCGGCATCCTAAGAAAAATAAAGTTGGTTGGAAGATAAATATGACGAGAAAGGTGACCTTACCAGACCATAAATAACATGCTTTGTGTTAGGGTCATGACCCTGATTGGAACGCTGCCTTCGGATGAAATCCATGATTTTATGCTCTCCTTCTCCAGGTACACTGGCGTCTGATATAATCACTTGGAGCTGTGAGGAAGACAGATAAAAGAGCAATCGGTAGAAGGGATAAGCAGACGTACATCCTTCCACCCAGGGTCACTATTCATCTTTTCAACGACCCAGTATCTCAGTGATGCGGCGAGGAGGTCCATGAATGGGGTCCCAGGGGTGATGGCATTGGAATCCCATGCTTCCTTGTTCTTCTCTTCGTCGCTGATGAGTTTGCCCATAGCTAGCAAGAAACGACGTGAGAGTTTAGTCAGAAAAGGGAACTGATATGGACATGCCTTCCCATTCTGCGACAGCAAGTTTGCGAGCTTCGGCCTTGTCTTTTGCTTCTTGGGCAGACCTGAAACGGCGTGAACGTTGCTGATTCATTTTTGCGCGGGGAGCTACACCATCTGGAAGGAATAGAAGTATGAGTGAAACAGATGGACGAAAATGGCGGAGTACACACCAATTGCCATGAAGAGAAGCTTGCGTGGCCGAATCATGTTCACGACGCGATTGGTGTACTTGAATACTTCTATCATCATCTGTTCTTCTGTCTCGGGTGGAGGCTATTGGGATGATGTCAGTGATAGTGTGGTTCAGGGCACTCGTGGGGGACATACCTTGCCCTCCGGGTGTGTGCAGGGATGTACCTGGAGCACGGGTATTTATGAAAAGAACCGGGTGATGAAAGGATTGAAACGCACGATGCCGTTCATATCAAGATAAAGGTTGTCAAACTCGACACCATTTGGATTTGGACTCGTGATGTCGAGAGGGAGGGTAATAGGCTCGCCGAGTGCATCTGGGACCTCGACTGGTTCTTCTTCCAGAACAGACGCCACTAGGGAGAGACAAGTGAGCCGTAGCGCATACAAGACGACAGACAAAGACGTACCAATCTTCGGGTATTTTTTGCTGAGCCAACGAAATAACGCGGGGACACCCTGGAAGAAAAAGGTGAGCAAAAAAAAAGACACTTGACGGGACTAACCATGAGTAGATAATGGTAGAGGACAAGGAAGAGGCGTCGTCGTCGTCGTCGTCGGGGAAAAGATGGAGTGCCATGCCGAGGCTCTTTGATTGCCAAATTAGGAGCTGCTTACATAAAATAGTCCCACGGGAGATGACGATGACTCGATCGGTCAACCCAACAAAGTATAGAGCAGCTAACGAGCAAGGCGGTCAAGGAATCTTTCCTCCTCGTCGTCCGCGATGACCACCACCACAGAGACGATCACAATCCATCATACGCCCTCTCTAAAACTCACAACCGCAATAGAAATGTCTCCCCCATCGTTATCCTCATCTGTCCCTATCCCTCCAAAATCCCAGAAACAGATGACAAAGGCAGAGCGTCGCGAACAGCAGGAATCCCAGCGTGCCGCCAAGGCCGCTGCAAAGACCGCTGCCCAAGCCCAACCCGCGCTCTCAAAACCCACCCACAAGCAGAATCCTAGCGTCAGCGGTAAGCCTGTTGCCCCTGGCGCCCCCAAGAAGCCCGGGAAGGAACCCGCAACGAAGCCCGGAAAGGCCGAGCCCAAGGAGTCTCTGTATTCCAGCGTTCAGATCGACGAGACACCTCGGGGCCTACGCATTTTCTCCCACTTCGGGTCCCCTAAGCCACCCATCGTCACCAAGGGCGACATCCACCCGGCAATCGTAAGGCTCGGTTTGCAGTTTTTAGAGTTCAAGATCACCGGCGCGAATGCCAGGTGTATCGCCATGTTGACCGTTTTCAAGACTGTCAGTTGTTATTTCCTCTTCTCCCTTGATTGCCTCACCCTCCCTCTCTAGGTCATACAACACTATGTGACACCTCGGAACAATACGCTCTCGCGTCACCTCATGACACATCTCTCACCTCAAATTACTCACCTTGTATCAGCAAGGCCGATGTCTGTCTCCATGGGAAATGCAATTAGACAGCTTAAACTGGAAATCAGCGGTTCAGATATTGACCTTCCAGAACAGGACGTTAGTTTTTCGCCCCTCAAACTCGAATACATCATAATGCTTTACAGGCAAAAGATGCGCTTTGCGATACAATCGATAATTACATCCGGGATCGAATCCTTCTTGCCGATCAAGTTATCCAGGAAACGGCTGGGAAAAAGATCAAGGATGGTGATGTGATACTTACATATGCACGGTTGGTTGATCCTTAAATCTTAATGCATATCTTTATCCGTACTGCTTGCAGATCATCCGTGGTAGAAAAGGTTTTACTGCACGCCTGGTCATCTGGAAAGCGATTTTCTGTCATCGTCGTTGATTCACGACCTATGCTGGAAGGTATGCACGCACTTTGTCTACCAAGTTTTGAGCATGCGTTCATGCGCGGCTCGCCAGGCAAGGCACTATTACGCTCTCTCACGAGTGCCTCGATCCCATGCACTTATCTTCTCTTACCATCCCTGCCATCCATCTTGCCGCACACGACGACGTTGTTTGTCGGCGCGCACTCTCTTCATGCAAACGGCGCCGTTTTTTCGCGGGCTGGAACGGCGATGGTTGCCATGATGGCCAAATCAAGAAATATCCCCGTCGTGGTGTGCTGTGAAACGTACAAGTTTTCGGAGGGCATCCGCTGGGATGGGGTAAGCAAGAATGAGCTAGGTGAGCGCCCGCTGCGGGTATGAATATGGATTGGCGTTTGCTGAAACAAGTATGCACGTGTATAGCTCCAAATCCATTCCCATCATCCTCGACGTCGGATAATGAGTATAGCTTGAAACCAGGACCAAACCTCACAGCTTTGAGTCCGTTGTATGATTTGACACCGCCGTCGTGCATCACGGCTGTTGTGACGGAGGTAGGGATCATTCCGCCGAGTTCAATATCGTCGATTCCAGGAGCACTTGGGAGAACGACAATTGGGGCTTGATGGGCGGAGATTCTGTTCAGAATTGGAGTATTTATTACATCACATTCTCTCTGCACACATGCGCAATAGACTTTGACTTTGACGATGCACGTTTGTTTGTCACGTGAGCGTGTGAAAATGCTAACAACCCCCCTTGTCTGAGGGGGTGACTCGACGTCCCCTCATCCCCTCTGCGTAGTTGACCCCACCGCCGCCGTACTCGATGTCCCCCTCTGCTACTTCCTCCCCGTCCCCCACAACGAACCCGCTTCCCGCCACCGCCCCCGACAATGCCGCCCCCGACGTCCCCGCCAAGATCAGCGCCTACTACTCCCTTGTCTTCCCCAATATCACCTTCTTTCTCCAGACCCTCACAGTCACCATCGGCAGGAGGTGTCTTCCCACTGCCTCCGCCTCGCACAACGTCACGGATGGAAACGTATCTAGTCAGAGCCCCGTCGACGTCGACCTCGGTCCCCTCAAGAGCGTGTCGCGCCTGCATGCCAGGATTGAATATGAGGAGGAAGAGGCGCGCTTCGTACTCGTCGTTATCGGACGCAATGGCGCTTGGGTAGACGGCGTTTGGTCTGGCGCCGGCAGTCGAGTGCCCTTGGGCGAGAGGTGCGTTCGCTTCCCACCCCCCCTTTGTGCTCTCACCTTGTTCCAGGTCTCAGATTCAGATAGCCTCCCGAACATTCCACTTCGTACTTCCTCCCCCACCAGCGCTCGAAGATCCCCCCTCCCCGTCCTCTGTCTCCTCCGTTCAGCGTGCTCGCTCCCCATCAGTTGACATCACCTCGATATCCCCTCCATCTTCCTTGCCATCTCATTCTCCATCCCCTCGCACAGCGCCTTCTTTGCCACCGCCCAAACCCCCTTGTTCTCCTGGTCCCCAACTCCCTAATTCTAATGCAATTTCCCGTACAAAGGCTCCATGTACTTCCACGTCCACTCCATCATCTAACACCGCACCAACATCAAAGAAACGCAAGAAAGTTTCTCATCCTATTCCAAGGCCCGATGTAATGCCACCAAAGCCTTCGTTTACGTATGCGCAACTCTGCTATCGAGCCATCAAGGCAATGGGAGGGAAAGCAACATTGCAAGATATATGTGGTTGGATGATGGACAACTATGACTGGTATCGTTACAACGAGGGGGCTGGTTGGGAGGTGCGTAAATCTCCTTGTGCGATTTGCATACAATCTCCCTTCGCGTTCTCGAGAGACCCTTTTTGGAATCTCGAACGACTCAGATTTCGTTTTATTGGATGATTAACTGACATATTTTCTCTAAATCAATCCAGAATTCTGTTCGTCACAACCTGTCATCGGGGCGCGCGTTTAAGAAAATGGAACGCAGTACTGGAGAGCATGGCAAAGGCTTTTTTTGGTCGGTCGACCCCCAATTTGAGCATACATTTCAAGAACAAGAGGCTCGTGCACTCGCTCAGGCACAACTACAATCTGCTTCATCATCGACGCTTCCGACCAAAGGCAAGGATAGCGTAAACAAAAGCTCCAGGAAGAAGGAAAAAGCAGTTCCGCTCGACCCCCCACTCAAACGGAGCGTTAAGAGCGGCGCAGGTCCACTGCCGCCTCCGCTAACATCTACACCGCTCCCTCGCAGGTCGGTTTCTGATTGCCCACAGACATCATCGCTGGGACAACTTGCCGATGGTTCAGCGCATTCGCAGGTATTGTGCGAGTCCTCTACGGCCGAAGATGTTGCCACGGGGGCAGCTGCTTTGGAAACGAAGCTTGATCTCGCTCAGATCAATACAACCCCACCAGTCGGCGGCCTGTTTGCCCAGCTCGGCTCCGTTGCGTCGACTGTGTCGAGCTCTGGACTAGTATCAGGGGCTGGGACACCCACGAACGTGCCCGTGACAGGAGTGTCTTCTTCAACAAACTTGTCATCAAGGGTCGGTTCCTCCTCTGTAACGCCTTCCTCTTCGGTCTCCCCATTTACCGCTCTTCCACCTTCTGTCTGTCTACCGATTGTTATCGGCCCTGTCCCATCCTCTCACCCTTTAAGCAGCACTCCAGATCCACCGCCTATCGTATTGCATAACAATACCCTTGTTCTCTCTCCTGCGATCTTTTCCTCTCTCACGCCAGAGCAAGTTAAGGCGCTCGAGGATATGGGTGCACAGAAGGCGTTGGAAGTTTTACAGGGACACATCGTTCGGTACCTGAAGGAACGGATGGGAAAGAAGAAGAGAAAGAAGGCTAATGTAAATGGCCCTTCAGAGAAAAGTGGAACGAAAACAGGCAAGCTTGATGCACCGGAGCAGTCAAGCCCATTCACTACCATTCCATTACCCTTGAAGGCCGCACAAGTTGCCCCCGCTTCTTGCGTTCCAACCCCACCGTCTGACGGACCACCGATCCCACATCCACTTTCCGTGATACCGACCGCCAATTTTCGCACAGTTGAAATTGGACGCTCTGCAGTAGGCTGCAAGGACAGCCCATTTTCTGCGGAAAGTCTTCCTTCTGTTATATTTCCCCCCGACGAAGACGACGAAGACGGACCGGTTTTGAAGAGGAGAAGGCTTATAAACGATGTTGAAGTGATGGCCCAGCTGAAGCATGAGGCAAGTGCACTATCGCAAGAGGTCGACGAAGACATCGAAGTTGATGTTTGTTGACCATTCTCGGTATCGTTCATGCTTGCTTGTTGGTATCAACTTTTGCCCATACTTTCTACTTAGCCGAAGCTTTACTTTCCTCGACCTTTCGCATAATTTTGCATTCGCATCTCAGTGACACCGCACCTAATCATACCTCTTGCACTGCTTGGTCATACTTGGCGCGAGCTTGTATTCTTGGATAACCCAGGACGATCATATACGTCGCGTCTATTGCATTTAACGCACCGTACGTACCACGATTTTCACGCCGATACGCACACTACACTACATTGCGCTGCACGATTACCCTACTTATAGCTATTCTCGGTGGTACCAAAGTCCACTTCTAACGTCAATGAAAGAGAAGTTTCATGACATCTCTTTTCTGTTCGCGCATCAAGGCAAAAAAAAAGAAACAGATCAGCCGGAGCATGTATGCGACTGGGGATACCCTTCCTTTCGGCTAGCGCTTGTCAAACTCACGTTTATCATCAAGGCACATGGTAAAGTACACCGAGGATCGCGGAGGTTAGTATCTCAATTGCTGCTATCAGTTGGGCGATTCGATTCGTAATCACGGAAATCACCCAGGCAGCATACGGCGATTCGGCTGGAATAGGCGGATCATGCTGTGACCAGTACGAACTTGAGGACTACGGTCTTTGAAACTCACGTTCGATAAATGCCATTCGAAACGAAGAGTGCGTATATTGTATAACCACTGGTACGCTTCAACGTATAGCGAGGCAACGACGCTCACCGAATTTCATTGATCGAAAAATACCGAGGATCACGGAGGTCAGTAACTTACTTGCCGATGGCTGGACGTTTCGGTTTACACTCACGGAAATCATCCAGGCAGCCTACGGGAGAGATTCGGCTAGAATAGCCTTGTTTGACAGTCGAAGAGTATCGGGCCCTTCCGGGTACAAAAAGGCCCGTTTGTTCTGATGGAACTATGATGAACAGTGCCACTGTGCCATGGTATCCACCAGCGCGTCGCACCATACGTCAAACGTTTCTTTGTGGCTGTGTGTCCATGATTGAGCACGACGAACGGTTCTCTCGGACGACCGTGCAAGTCGAACGTGCATTAATGACGCCACTGGGCTCCGGTGCGTGCGTGTCATAAATAGTCGTGGGTGAGGAGCGGTCTGACAATCTGGTTTAACACTGATATGGATGTCGTGCTCTCGTTGACTCAACGTGACGCCACTTAGACTCGTTTCTTTATTTACAGTTCAGTCGAAACACTTGGTATAACAGAATAACAGTCTGAAGAATGGGTTCGGAGAACGAATATTCTCGGGTAAAGTGCCACAAGCATTAAAATAGTAAGTACAGTGTCCGTGCACGGTGCACAACAACATCACATCAAGTGAGGGGACCCAAGTTTGTAGGCATGGTAAAAAGAAAATGATTTCCACTCGTATCACCTCTCTGCCTCTTCATCTGACTCTGTTGAAACGTTCATTCCGAAAGCGCTGATAAAAATTGTCCAACAGTGCACCACCAAGTTTGATACTCTTCTTTTCCTTACGCTTGTCACAGATCTTCCAAACCTTGAGGATTGCTTGTGAAAGGCCTGTGACATTTTCCTCCTCCCATGTGATATAGTCTCTATGTTGATTGATCTCCTCCAACAGCTCAAGCAACTTTGGACCATCATTAGTGGAAACCTGAGGTAACATTTGAGCTATTTTGTTGTGTTGAAGATAAATGGCACATACAGGCTCATCACCAAACAATTCAGTGTTCAGTTGTTGTTTTTGAACATTATGAATATGATGCAAAGCCTTCACCCAGTTTTCAGTCTTATTCATAAGGGGTATTGAACTTGTGGTTGTGTCATTCATTATCACATTACTGTCAGAGTCACTTGAATGAACTATGCATGGCTCATTGAAAATGTCTAAAAGAGATAAACATCTCAAGCTAGAAAAGTAAAGAAACAACTTACCACTTTGACTTGATCCATTTATTCTCAGTGGTATAGATGCTTTGCCCTGGATGAACTTTGATGATGTGATGTTTACACCAGAGAGGGATTGATTCTCTGAAGAAGATTGATTGATGAAATCCTAAATGTAATATTATTGTTGACCTTTTTACATTCACTACTTCTTGACATTATATGTACTTACCTGTGTAGATCCTGCAGCATCCATTTGAGAGTACACCTGACTAGACCTTAAAGAATCCATAGTCAAATGCCTTGTATTGACAAGTATAGCCAGTTTCTGCTTCTTCAATGGCCCCATATCAATATGCTTGATTGAAGAGTGAGGAATGGATCTTTTTCCCAATGAGTGAGAATGAGCATCAGATTTAGTGGTATTGAAAGCAGGTTGATGATCACTACATAATGCTTGAGTAGGCAAAGCAACATTAACCATGGCCTTATCATACAGATTGATGCAGCTGGTATCACCAAGAGAAGGCATGTTATACTACCAAGTAGATGAAAGTTGGATGGAAAGAAAAGAAATGCCATGCTAGCAAATTTTGCAGCCTTATATACGAATCGGAGTTTAAAATGATTGGTCAGCAACGTCTTTGGATAGCCAATAGCAAAAGTGTCTTCGTGTCGCAGACCCGGGTACGGGCCGATGATGACAGCCGGACTGGAACGTGAGAAAAAATTAGAGTTCCGTCGAGCCCAGGCCAAGGGAAAAGCAAGCGCCGTCAATTTGAAAGAGCTGGAGTTTATTGTGGGGCGGTATCTATGCTGGGATTGTGTGCGAAGAGAATGGAGAGCGAAGCACGTTGCCTAAAAGGAGAGTGAATGGGATGAAACGCCAGCGCCATGTTTACGAGAGGGGCGTGCATGTTGCCGGTGGTGATTGGGTGTCGAGAAGGCGATAGCGAATGCTAGGCGAGGAACGACGCAATAGAGGGAAGCGGATTTTTGCAAACCCTGAGTGGTAGCGAGGACAAACGTGCGCGAGGACCCGTGGCACCGCGTGGTCGGGTAGCGATAATAGAAAAGGTCCGAAGATGGGATGTTATTTCCTGGCAGCTATCGAGGTGAGCGCAGGGTCCATTGAATAGCCCTGTCCAGTGTCACTACGAAGCACGACGCTGAGCGTTTGGATCAAACAGAGGACACCGACACGGGGGTGGCGCTGACTCATCACAAGCACGTGCTTCGCTATATCGTCATATCCAGACTCAAATTTATTCAAGCACTCCGTCCACCGACAGAAATCGCCTCTGATGCACATGTCCTTGCCCGACCCGCCACCCCAAAAACACTTCCGTCTCCCTCCCTCTCCGCCCCCCTCCGCCGACACGACCGCCCCCTCTTCCCCGCTCCTTCCCGACACCCCCCGCCGCCCCGCCCATCCCCGCGCCATCACCCTCCCCTCTTCTGCACATCGCCCCCCGCAACCCCACCTAAAACCTCCCCGCACCCCCCGCCGCTTCTCGCTCTCTCCCCCATGCTCCTCCTCCTCCGATCGTTCTCCGTCCCCGCCCCTCCCCACCGCTGGAATTGGTCGAAAAGTCGCCGAGTCCCTCCAGCTCTTCAAAGAGTCCGAGGAAAGGCCTCGGTACTTCCCAAACTCTGAAACCGCCCTAGCCAATCGTCGTCTCACAACGTCCCACCCAAATGACCGTGTTGCGGAGGCCAGATATGAATTTGTCAAACGGGCAGACTGGCCTGATCCAGAAACTGCTGCCCTCCGAAGGCAGCGAAGTTCGACGGCGTTGGAGTCCGTCAGAACTCGTGAAAATATAGACCCACAGTCCACTCTCCCTCCACGTCCTATCACGCGCGACCCACCTTTCTCCGATCAGTCTCAGTGGCGTAAAGACCTTCCCCGTCCAGACCCAGTTATTCGCGGCAGGCGCAGACGGCGCGCTTCCGATATATCCTCCCCCGAACTTCAAGCAACTTCTTCAAAACCTTCCCCTATCACCATCCCCCAGTCTCCGTGCATCAGACCCTGTTCTCGCGCTTACCCTCCTTCCCCTGCCCCGTCCCGCTCGCCTACCGATCGCATTCCGCCATTGACGTTATACAGTTCTTCTATAAATGTTACCGGTCTTGACGACCCTCAATTGCCAGAACTAGGCGGTACAGAACTTACCGATTTGAGTCGGTCCCGGTCACGTTCACCCCTTCCTACCCATATTCCCGTGCATGCGTCGTCATCCATCACCCCTCTCACCGTCCTTCCATCACCCAGTCGTTCGTTTTCTTCGTGGTCCACCGACGACGAGTCTGCTTGGGAAACCTCGTCGATAACTTCTGACATCTCTACTTCTTCTGGCACTTCCGAATATCCACTTTCCCTATCCCAGCTTGCAGATCCATCCATAGCTAATCCAAGGGAGAAGGTCGGAGCATCCGAGTTGGACAGTAGCACCCCTTCACATAGTCCCAGTCTCTGGAACGCAGTCTCCCTGGACATGGTGTACGAGGATTCGGAGGACAGCTTACCTCACATCCCCTTGCGTCCTTTTCGCAACCAAGTTGGTGGACACAGTGCTATCTATAAATTCACCAAAAGAGCGGTGTGCAAGGTCAGTCCATGTGTGCACGCGATGACGTTTAGTTAACTAACAGTAACAACCATCCCAGCCTCTCGTTTCCCGAGAGAATCAATTCTACGAGGCAGTCGAGAGAGAAACGCCGCCTCTCCTCGGCTTCATCCCGCGATACTTGGGTGTCATGTTGGTGACTTACCGTCGCGTCCTCAAAGGCACTCCTACGCCTCCCAGCCTAGAACCAACCGCTTCATTTCCCATCGCTGCATCTCATTTTTCTGGTTCTGTGGTGCAGAGGACCATAAGCACACCCGATTACTCATTCGGCAACCCACCTTTGGAGCATGATAGCTATAGCGGGTTACCCCAGCACGATGACGTATCTGATATGGCAATCGAAGAAGCAGAGTTGCCTGAGGTCGTTTTGGATCGTAATCGCCATATCATCCCCGAATGGTTGCTCCACAGGGGTCACTCACGTGATGGTACCTGCTTTCGCGCCTTGGGGTCCCGCCAACGTTTGCACCCGACGCATGGTGCTGCGGCATCCAGTCCTGCGTTGATACAGAATCAGGCTATTGCGGGGCCAAGTCAGTCAGGTTCTAGTCGACTTCCCCTCGCCCGACAGGCTACCATTCCTCTTGAAGATAGTGATCCTTGCTGCACGAAGACCACATCGTTTGCTGCGGACCCTACATGGAGAATAAGCACATCGGATCAGCCTCGAAGCCGGCCTGATCTTCGTCCGTTTCACTCAGAATTAACTATCGTTGGACAGCAGTCCTCACCTAGTTGGTTTGGAGGCACCGGCTCCACGACCGTGAATACCAAGTTGAAGGATCATATCTTTAGCAGTATTTTGCGTCGCTTTCACCGGCGTTGCAATGGCTCCCACACAGAGGACGAAAGAGAGGTGCCCGCTCGGCATGCGTTACACGCCTCTCGACGACGGTCGACGTCCCGCAAACAAAACGTAGGCCCAGGCAAAGGGCTGAAAGAACAGGAAAATAAATACTACACCTCTGCTCTCCGAAGAGTACGAAGTGACAGCGAGATGGGTCACGATGGACGGGACAGCTCTTTTGACATAGAATACGATAAGCTGGGAGACTTTGTCGGCCGAGGACGGTCGAACTTAGCACTGGACAACGAGGATGGGATCCCACCTTTGTATACTCGGCGAAGATCCTGCTCGCGGTCGGTAGATGCACCTCCTGTTTGTCTTTCTTCTGCAGCACCTCCGAGTCAGCCAATTTTTGCAAGCAGGGACTCCAATTCTGTACCACGTCAACATCATTTTATTCTCATGGAGGACTTGACAGGCCGTTTGAAACGGTCGTGTGTCTTGGACTTGAAGATGGGAACCAGGCAGTATGGTATGGATGCCACTGCATCGAAGAAAAGAAGCCAGCGCAAGAAATGTGATCGAACGACGAGTCGTCCGCTGGGTGTTCGCGTGTGTGGCATGCAGGTGTGTCTTCCGTCGAGGTACGAGGTCTACTCATTGCTGACTACGCTCTGTACAGGTATGGAACCACGCCACACAATCTTACACTACCCAAAACAAGTATATGGGCCGTGACATTCGTGCGGATGAATTCCCATCCCTGCTAGCATCGTTCCTTCACGATGGCGAACGTCTCCTCATTTGGCACATTCCAGCTTTGCTTCAAAAGCTCTACACACTCGCACACATCGTTAGTCGGTTGAAAGGCTTCAGGTTTTACGGCTGCAGTCTCCTCCTGATATATGATGGAGATCACGACGCCCAGGAAGTCAACCGCGTGTCGGCCATGGAGCATGCGTCGTCACGGAGTAAGCGCGGGGAATCTCTGGAAAGATCACAAACGCGATCCAGGAGCCAGGTTGCCGCTCGTTCATCTCTTCGACGGACACATAGTGAAGATCTTCTTTTCGGGCCTATATCGAAACGCTCTGGAGGCAAGCGGAAACGCGGTGAGGTCAATGTTCGCATTGTTGACTTTGCACACACCACCACTGGACACGATTGGGCTCCGTATCCGCCGCCTGCAGACCGACCGATAGTCCAACAGGTGTCTACTTCCAAAGGGTATCAAGCAGAGGTTGACGCAGATACTGGTATCATATATGCTCGCTTCCCGCCGCATTATCCCAAAGAACCTGACCACGGATTCTTGTTCGGCTTGAAGAACTTGACGGAGACCTTGGAGCAGATCTGGAACGACGAACGAATGCGGAGGATCAAGGTTTCCCGGGAGGACCCTTTTATCGATACGTTGCAGCTTCCACCATTGGCTGTGGACGGCAAAGAAATCTTTGACGAAATTTTCGGCTCACTGGAACCTGATGAAGATCCTGGAATGTTGTCCACATGAATGTGCACGTGCCTTGCAAGCCACCATCTTTCTTTCTCCTCATGTTCGACCGGTTACCTTGCACAATTTTCAATAGACTATGACGTACTGTACCAGTCTGTATCGTATTTTCTATATCCTTGATGGATTCATTCATTTTCTACTCATGCCTCCAGATAATCTGGCTCGCATCCTTGCATTGCTACAAAGGATACTCGTCTCATGGCATCATTTTGCATGAATTAAATTTAATCCATTCATTTGAGTGGACACTGGCTGGACCTATAGATACGTGGTTTCAAGGATGTACAGCGTGTCTCTATTACACAGCTATACGTCTACGGCAACGAGAATCTATCACGACTCATCGTCTTTGATATAGTTCGCACGAATGTCCTTCCATTGTCGCTGAAAGAAACCTGGTCAGCCTGTAGGCGAAGTAGTACTGCTGCAACTCACGCCCTTATTCCAGTTATCCCAGAACGACTGGACGGCAACGTCAAAGCCGACGCCAAACGCAAACGCGCCAGCAAAGATAGTGGGGACAAAGACACCTGCATGATGTGGGCTGAGATTTTGGTGTCAATAGTACAGATTCCACGTACTGTTGCGCTTCGCAAACGTGTTGTAGAATGCGCTGGCGAACTGGGAAGACGGCCTTTGAGTGGCATTTTTGTTGCACAAACGATGGCACATACCGTCATTGTTTTCGGTGGGATGGTGGAAGAGTACAAGGTGTGTTCCGGTGATGTCCGAGCAGGAGCGTTCGGGTTGACATTCCCACGCGAGTTCTTTGTTGCAGAATGGTCTTGCCATGGTCCTCCTCACTGCGGGCAGCTCGACTGGCCCTCCATAGTCTAAGACGCGCCCCCCTCAGACCCTTGTCGCTCGTCCAAGACACCCCCGCCCGCCGGACCCCACCCTCCTTGGAATTTCCACCAACGGGACCCGTTCACTATGACACCGTGCCAAACCCCATGACGCAATCCAGAGCCTCTGCGCAGCGCTCGAAAACGGTCACGCCGCTTCCAAAGTACCACTTTCACGGCATCTTCAGCAGGAACAACACCAAAGTCTACCTCTGTGGTCCGGACGGAAAACTGTTGTCGCTGGGCTGGTGGAGCGGTGGCAGTTGTGGGTTCAAGGGCGCGAACCGCAAGTCGCACGAGGCGGGGTATCAGTGTGCGGTGCGCGCGTTCCGGCGGCTGGAGGAGGAAGTCAAGGACAAGGGCCACATATCGCTTGCGTTGCACTTTGCCGGGTTTGGAAAGGGCAGGTACGCTGTCGAAGGCGTGTTCTTGACGAGCGAGGGGGATAATATACGACCGCTGGTCGTTGAAGTCGAAGACAGGACCAAGATAAAGATTGGCGGAACACGGTCGAAGAAGAAGAGACGCGTCTAGGCTAGGTGCGGCCGTCGCGTTGATTTTCTCGGTTTGCCAAAGCTGACATTCTCGCTGGCAGATCTCGCTTTTTATACTAGACCACATAATATCAGCATAAGATCCGTACGTGCTCTATAGACGGTATACAACTTCCAGGTTTCTATCTCAGGCACTGAAAAATGGATCAGACGCGTATCGCTCATAGCCTGTCCTCGCCAACGAGCTGAGGGCCACTCTCTTGTCGGTCTCTATGTCTTCTATGAGTGCCTCTGATCTCTCGTGTTAATATTTTGCACACATGCATAGAGATGATGGACTTGCCTCGGGAGACATAATCAAGTTCGGGACGGATGTATCCCAGCACGAGCGTCTTCAGCTTGGATCCGTAAAAGTCGGAGTTGAACTGGTGCATGACATGAATTTCCTGAATGCAAACGTTGGAGCTGGACTTTTGCGACAACACGAGACGCGTACTGCTGTCATCCGTTGGTTCTTGTAAAACGGGTTCCACCCCAGACTCATTACCATGGGGAACACGACACCGTCTTCGGACGATAGATCTGATGGTTGGTTTGCCGTAGGGTACACCCGGGCATATCCGTAATATACACCGGGCTCGACTGCGCTAGCTATGTGCGAGATGGATTCGTCGGGCAGGTTGGCTGGAAGACATGAGCGCAATGAGATTGCGGAACGCACAAGGACACACCAGTCGGACAGCCGAGGTCCTTGCTCCCTCTTCCAAAGCCGTGTTGCACGATTCCCTCGAGCTGAATTGGATATGGTTCATCTGGGGTATCGGGTCCTACGATGCTTGGTCTAGTAGTACGATATGAATCTGCCTGCACGGACGTCGATGATGATGGCGTAAACAGGACATCATGGCCCATGTCCATCTAACAAACACTCCAGGAGAAGGAAAGGAAAAAGGAAAAGGCTGAGCGCCCGGTCACACGGCCCCGGGTTTGATCAAAACCATCACATCGAGCACCGCCCGAATGACGACCATGTTCACAGGCTATACACCATATGGGACCTACCAGGCACCCTACCCAACCTACCCAATCCCCCAGGCGGGTCAGCAGCCAATGGCGACCGCGGCCACCTTGGCGCACTTCGCCCCCCACTTTCCCCAAGCCCCGCCTGGCTATCCCCTCTACGCCCTTCAGCCATCCAAGGCGCCCAGTCCACCACCAGGTCCACCCACCGCCCCAGATATCCCCTCGATATCCCCTGAAATCGCGTCCCGCCAAGTCCAGAAACTGATCGTGTCGCAATTGAAGATTGCGCAGTTCGACTCTATCGACCCTCGGGCACTCAACAGACTAGAGCTGGAGGTGGTCGCATGTACGTTTGCTTCCATATCGTCTCGTTCGTTCACGTTTCCCCCTCCCCTCCGTCGCTAGTTATACAGGCACTTTACGAACAAGCCCACGAGTATGCGAATTTGGCCAACAGGACCATGCCTGTCGCAACCGACATACTCCTTGCGTGCAATGACAATCATCTAAAGGGAAAGGACCTGCATAACATTGCCCTCGCTTCACGATCAACTCGTCAGTATTTGTTACGATGCGTTTTTTTTTGCTTTGCTTTTAAGTTTGGTTCCTAGATATGACGGCAGAATCAACGTTGGAGCTTCCTCCGCCTCGTGAGGACTCGCCAGAATTACTCTCCTCCGACGATGAGAGTACATCATCCATGATGCCAACGACGTTGCGCACCCTCCCGTCTCATTTCCCACCTCTGCCACCAAAGCATACGTATTTGAAGACCCCTGTACGCTTCCCAGCTAGACTGTTCATTCTCACATGCATTGAAAATTCTACCAGGCATCGCCGCCGAAGAGGGCCGCCCTCCCATCTCTTGAGCGCAAACTTAAGACCGCAGGATTGGTCCAGGAATCCTTGAAAAATCTACTAACAGCCACGGAGGATAATTTCGGACAAGAAGATGGTGAGCTACTCGGGCACATAGTCAATTGCGAAGCGTCCATGTACCCGCGGAAACGATGGAAGGTGGCCCAGTAGCAGCCAGCATTCTCCAAGCCGTGCGTATACCATTACTTTGTTCGCCCTGCTATCTTATTCCTCATACATCTGATGCAGCGTCCTTGGGGCAATTTGGAAACGCGATGTAGACGAACACCAACTCCATACGCGATAGTCGGCATACAGAACCTACTCCAACCCAGATTTCGCCCTGACGGTGAAACAACGTCAGCTCGCGGACTCAGGTTGAGCCTGTATAACGAGTTTGTCGGGTCTTGCAATTCGTCTTTTTTTCTTTTTCTTTTTCGACGGTGGCGTACTCATGCCAACTGATGACGGAACACCACATATTTTTGCCACCTTGAATCTTGTGTTATGTTGTAACAAGGGACGCTGGTGATGTTCACCCGACTCGGGATTCGAGCTCACCACCGGCTCAAGGAACACGAATTGGTTTGGTTGATGATATTCGGTGCTGGGTGGGGCCGGTGCAGTTGAGTAATGATGTGGGGTGATGAAGGTGGGTTGAAAATAAGCGTTATTGTCGGATGGTTCGGCTGCTTGATCACCGGCGACGTCAGGGTGAGATTGAATCACAGGTACATCCGAGGTGGTGTTCGCACCCCTCTGCAGAACTGCATATCGGTGACGACACTAGAAAGTCACATGTCCACAGCCTCGATGAACTGAAAAAATCCACGTTACCATATCTTCTGTCCTTCCATTGCCGAGATACTCAGAGACCTTTTTCCACGACGTTTTCTTGTATCCACGTACATAACCGAGTAAAGTCTTATCTTCCTCTTCTGACCACGGACTTTTGTTAATATTTGGATCGAGTTGTTCGGTCCAGCGCTCTCGACATTGATCATTGTATCGACCCGGAATGTTCGTAGCAACATCTACCCAAGATGAACCGTAGGCGGCGACGGCGGCGGAAAGGCGGACGTCCTCTTCTGGAGACCATGCTTCACGTTTGATGGACTCGTCCAGAATCTTTTGAAACCTATTACTGCATTGTGAGGGTGTCGCATCTTCCGAAACATAGCGTGCCACTGTTATTGGCCACCCTTCAACACAAATTAGGGGGAAAAAATGCACAAACATACCAAGGTACCAGTTTTCATGCCCATACATCCGGATAGCGCCGACAAGACGTTGATCGGCCACCTCTGTCCACTGATGTGACTTTCGTGGAGTCGCGTGACGCATACAGTCTAGTGGCGTTCGTCGCGTCTAGACCCATCTCATAAGGCTTCTACAAGCCCTGGAAATATTGCACCTCACCCCTAGTCTTTCTGCTACAGTTTGCCAATCGGGATGACCGTCTGAAAACTCAGCGGCAAAGGACTTGACTTTCGACTCTTCTTCGGGGCTCCAAGGTTCACGATTAAATTCCGGATGTTCTTCTCCGAGCCACCGTATTTCGCACTCTCTTGCTGAACGTGTGGTCACACAGACACCTGACACCTATGAGCATTGAGTAACTCGCCTAAGGGTTAAAGATAGAATACTACCTTTTCGGCGACCCGTTCCCAGTCAATGCCCTCGGCATCCATGCCAAGGATAGGGCTCGCTTGCGCATCAATGTTCGAAAGTGTCAGGAGACCTCTACCCAGCGGAGATGAGCGATAAGTAAATTCACATGTGTTAGCAGACTCGCCTTTTTTGAAGATCCAAGGCGCGCTTGCGATAGCTTTCAGCTTGGACAGCCTCTGCAAGGGTTCTCAGTTCCTTGGCCTTCACTAAAAAGACACCGTTCAACAATATATTCAAAAGAACTGAAGTGAGACATACTGGGGTGTGTCTCACTGAAGCTCCGATAACGGGTACGCCTGAGAGCATCTTTATGAAACGGGGATTCCTGAAAGGGGCTCGCTCGTACATAATTTGCTGAATGGTTTACACGTACAGGTAATAGTAGCTCCCTCGTTGCAATTGGTGCAGTCGCTCTGACAAAACCAGGCACGGTGATAAAGGGCTCGGCATCCAGATCGGAGTCGTTGATAGCGTCCGCAGCATCCTGGGGGCCTTCACCAAAACCGACTTGCCAAAAAGATGGGTCAACGTACGATGAGTTTGTCCAGTGTTTCGAGTTCAGCTTCGAGTCTCTCAGCGTGTGTTTTTAGAGTGGTCAAGTATTCCTTGTTGGCCTGGAGAGCTGCCTGACCCAATTCAATGGCATCCTTGCTCTCTTGCATGTCGTCCATGGCAAGATGTGGTTGTGGAAACGAGTGGTCGGTCTAACCGCGCCAAGTATTACTTGTAGTTGTTTACCCAAATCGTGTCGCGCGACTCAGACCACTACCAATCCTTTCATCATGGCTCAAGGCGCAGCGAAACGTATAGGTACTTGTTGTCGTCCACTGCGGATCTTGGTATCGTGAGAGGCCCGAGACTAACTGAAAACCGTCGTCAGCTGGGCAAAATGAGCAAGCTATCAAAATGCTTCGTCTGGGGATGTTTCTTCCTACCATTCTATCGATCTTGTTTCGGCTGTTGTTTCGGCGGGGTTCTCTGCCCCCTTCCAAGGGTTCCCTGGCTATATATGTCGTGACTTACATGCCGGCGCTGTTTTTATCCCGGTACTTGGAAAACATTGGGACAGTACGACGTGACCCCACGACTGGGGCAATTACTTCGTCTGGCGAAGACCTCAACCAACCCGGTATAACGGAATGGTGTTTTGACATTTTATATGTCACTTGTGAGTGCAGGCGATATGCGTAGTTCTCCCAACTTACCTGTTTGTGCAGGGGTGTGCCAAATCGGAAGTGGTGCGTTCGGGGAATGGTTCTGGTATCTTTACTTGGTGGTATGTTTTATACCTCTTCTCTCTTGTCCCAGAAAAAAGCTTATCTGTCCAAGATACCGTCGTATGTTATATTCAAAGTCTGGGTCAACGTCATCCATCCTATGATGGGTTGGTCACGGTCATCGGATACATCGAATACATCCACCAGCGAGAGTACTACAGCCACGACGAGTAAACGACAGGCGAAACTTCGGAAACGTAGTGAAAAAGGTGACCCTCGACTCCGTACTGTCCGTAGATAACGGATACTTTTTTTTTCATGTTCGTCCTCTTTGATGCCTTGAGGCACCGAGACTAATTCTTCCGTGCGTATGCCGGACCTGTCCGAGCAAAGAATAATTCTGCCTTAATGGTTTTGGTGCAATATCTTTTGCTTTGAGGTCTTTTGATCGGAGCGCCTACATTGTCTTTCCGTACTAAGATTTGCAAAATGTCAAGCACAGTCCGTGGGAACACAAAAGGGGCTGTGCTCGGGCGTACATGGCAGAAACAAAGATAGACACGAGTGTGCAATGCGTCGCCCCGAGTGAAGCCAGATTTATATTTGCGCATGCGAATTATAAAAGCAGTTTGCTTTGGCGGATAGTAGAGAGGATTTTTGGGATGGATTCGCTACTGGGACCCCATGATTACATAATAAGTAGTGGACTATGGCCTTCGGCCCACTACTATTGCTGATCTGGTTGAGCCTTTTCGGGAACTACGTCATGACAATTACCGATGTACACAGAGGATAGCTCTTTGTTGTCGCCGTCTTCGTCTTGTTAATGCTCGTAGGTCTCTATGCAGCTACCGTCGAGTCATCACAAGCTGGCTCTTGTCATCCTGGCCAGAGGCCACAACGATCGCAGACCACCACCTCATAACAGCCATCATGGCCGAGGCAAGGGCCAACTTCACCGCACACGTATGTAGACAGAGCAGGTCCCTCCCAGAGGCCGTCCAAGATTACAGGCGCCCGTGACCCTCGTCGCGGCGGTCGCTTTCCGTGGAACGAGTTCAAGCTCATCGACCGACGCCATCGTAGACGACCCTGCCCCGTCTAACTGAGACACAGAGACAGACAGCGACGGGGCATTCATTCAGTATTGACAAGTTGAGAGGGGAAGAAGATCCAGTGGCATCGAGTTGGCCAGACTACGTGTATTTTGTATGGGGAACGGTTTGAACCGACAGGAGGGGACGACGATCGCGTACGTCCAGTCCAGATTGCTTCCATGTCCGGTTGCGTCTCGCTTGCATATGCGGGCGTGACCAAAGCGACGCCTGCATTGTTCTCCGTAGCGATCCTTGCCTTAAAAACGACGTGCCGAACCGTCTGAATCCATATTTCTTTCCCCTCTCATCCGACACAACGCCATGATGAACCTCCGACCGCGCAAGACAAACAAGGCCGCGAATGCACCTAGACCCGTCAAGAGAGAGTCGACAGCGCCAAACCTCTCGCAAGCACCTGTCGACCTGAGCGCAGCGACGCTGCGTACGCTCTCCCGGAACCAACTTCAACGACTTGCAAAGGTGACGTTGCCTCTCGATCGTCGTCATCCCCGAGGTTTGACGCTCCGTCAGGCCCATGGCATCCCTGCCAATATCAAAAGCGAGAGGATCATCGAACAGCTATCGGCCCTCGAGCCGACGAAGAGAAAAAGGTACGCGAAACCGCGTCGTTGTTCTCGTTCGAGCAAGCACTGATCGCGTGACGTAGGGAGGAGTATGACGAAGAGGGATCAGTGCGCAAGAAGTCAAAAGGGTCAGTCTCGTTTGGTTGATCCGGAGACGATTGCTTAGACTGACCGATTCCCCGCCAGCGTGCAGACCAATTCCATGATCGAAATTCGCGCACCCGGGTGAGTCGCGTCGAGTCTCGACTACCGTAGTGCAAGTTCTCCTAGCAATGCCACACATCCCATCGTCGCACCCCAATCGCATCCAAACGCCGGCACATACCCTCCGCCACGAGCCGAACGATCACCTTCAGACCCATTGCGATCCCAGGGGAGATTGACATCATCCCCACGTACTCCACAAGGCTACAAGCCCGACGGAACCACCTTCTCGACGATGGAAGACAAGCAGAGCATATTTGACTCACCGGAGTCGTCGCATAGGGGCACAGCATCGCGCACACCGTTACGGTGATGCGAGAAATCGTAGTGCAAAATGTCGAACTCATAGATAAGATTCCTATGGCACGCCATTTTGCACAGGGATTTCAAGAGCGTGCAAGACTGATGCGCGACCTCAGAACTGGAACCTCCACTGGGGGCACATGAGCCACAAGTAGAGGAGAAGGAGGAGGTTTGAGTTGCGTTTCTTTTTCTAGAACATGATCGGGTGTTCAATTTATCTGCAGGCCTGTCAGTGGGATGGCAACCATTCTAGCGTACAAGGCCCTTGAAGTTAAAAGGACGTGCTGAGTAAGTGGTTCACCACAGTGATGAACACATTGATGCTGATGAGCTGACATGTCTGTCAGATGGCTTCTCCTGCCAAAAGAACAGATGGAACAGATTGAACAGGCCGCGAGCTGAAATCCTTGTAAGGACTCACACACAGTCAAGATGATAAAGCAAATAGCACTGCCTCCTTTTACTATTATGGTGGAAGATAAGTATAAGTGTATCAGATAAAAATTAAGTAGAGAAGTGAGACGAGAAGATAGTGACATAGTGCATAACGAAATCCATCGTACCATTTTGCCGTACGCTGTTCCGACAGCTGTGTGCGAAAACCGATTGACACAGCTCAGTCGTACAGTTTGAAATCGGAAGCCACATTGGGAGACAAGGTAGAGTCACCGTGGGAAGGTCCGATGCCCGTAAGGCGTGAAAAACAAACATCCGGTGGCATTTCGATAAGAGCAACTAATTATTCGGAGTCGGAATTTACCTTTTTTTGTAAAGCGCATATATCCAGGCCGCCAAATTCGTCTCATATCGAACGGTCATGAAAGCCATCGAAGAACGAAGCCTAACCCGTCCATTCAAGGTGTGGGCCAGCCTCGTTTTTACCGTCTTCATTGCTAATGGCGCATATATGCAGTCCGATCAAGAAGACATTGGCGTCCAGACGGCTCGAAGCGAGACAGATCATCAATACAACTGCCACCCTCAAACGGATTCTAGTCTGGTCGTCGTTCCTACGATTGTACGGAAAAATATTTGCAATTTCAACTTTTATTCGGTTCTTATACCTTCAATATAGCTCCCATCGGAGTGCTCTGGCGTTACCGCAGGCGAATCCACGTTTACGATAGCTATTGATGACTCGGAAGCTAGTACGACCATGCATTCTCAAGCGTCACCATTGTTGTGTGCAAGGACAACGTCCCCAGTAATAGACCGACTTGACGAAAGAGAAAAGGACTTGGATAAATGTTTAAACCATGAACATGATGCAGGCACCGCGAACATGACGGACGAAGAGGGAACTCGAAAAAGCTTCGATTATTCTCGCGACGACTTTCCGTCTTCTCTGCCTCCCAGCTCTAGTCCTCCGCAATTTCTCTCTTCCTCACCTTACGCGTCTTCTCAGTCTTCCGTTAGTGGTACTGAACCCCCCAAAATGGTATACAAATTGTTTCTAGGCGCATTATTACCGAACTGCTCATCTGTTACAGCCGCAAGCCATTGAAACAGGGGATTGCTCGAGTTCTCGTGACTGGCCCCGCAGCGATGATATGGTACCGGTTCTCCAAGATGAATTTGATTTAGAACCCGAGGATTCTCTTAGCTCCGCCACTGCTGACGCCGCGACATTATCAGAGACCGATGTACATCATTTACGGGTGAGCCCTGTCCCGCACAACGACAGTGGTCTTGCGCTCCCGAAGAAGCGGACTGCCTGTCAGAGTGACGTACGGTCAAACAAAACACTGTGACCATTTTATCTGCTGACGTTTTGCATGTATTTAGTCTGAACAACTCTCGCCAAGTAAGCATCCGGTAAGTACTGTTTTTTTCCTGAGGAAACATAAAATTTCCATGATGATATAGAAGCCGGACCCGTGCCTTTATCTACCTCCTGCTCCAAAGCGTGCAACCCTGGTTTCTCACCACCGCCAATTCAAAAAGTTGGCTTCTCCATTTCGACCACCCTCGAAGTTCCCGGTTGTTTCCGATGGACCGGCTCGAACCGTAAAAAACGGGGAGGCTGAATCAACAGCCACCACTCCTCAGTCGGACCACAATAAGAAAGACGTTAAACCATCTGACGCACGATTACATGTGCGAAACAAGGCTTCGAAAACGTTGGGATCTGCTACCCAGTTTAAATCACCGCTCCTCAACAAGGCTCATCCGACGGATTCGCGGACTATACGTCTCACACCAGCGCTTCAGACACTGGAGCGCAAGTTACAGCTGCTCAAGCGCGCTGTCAAAATTAGGGAGGGTGGTGAGGAAGAGCTCCTCGTCGGACTTGCAAGAAAATGGACAGAAGCAGGAAGAGAAGCTGCCTATGATGTCTGGGACGCTACCAAGGATGCCAGCGACTTGGAGGAAACACGTAAGCCATACGGCTGGGAGAGCAGCAACAACGGGAACACGTCTTGGGGTTGGGATACGAAACCTGAAGACGGTAATGAAGAGCCGCGTGAGCTCGATTCCTCGGTAGCTGCGATACGATCTGTTCTTGATGAAGACGAAGAGGTCTGTCACAATACGCTAGGTACCATGCTCCGTCGATTGGGAATCGCTCTAGAGATATTTGGATGGGATGATGACAAGGAATCTTTTTCTGACTGAATGTCCGGATGGTAGTGTGTATTTTTGTGCCACGAATGTATGTCTGGTGTTCCGCAATGATAGCTAACACTTCTTGTGCACGATAGAAGCTGTGTCAATGTCTACTCGGTTGATATATCATCGCGGCAACAGAAAATGCCAAACAATCTCAGTACCGCTTCCGGCCGTTCCGATTGATGAGCTTTCGAGGCAGATCGTACAAATTCAAAATCGCATGCATCTCAAACACCAGCTACCTTGTACTTACTACTGTCAGAGAAACTCCTGAGGTTGAACGACGTTAGCCAACGCTTGCTCATACATGGATTTGATATATATACAGGATCGATACGATCTCTATGTTCTAGTGTGTGTAGTCATATCTGAAAACCATCAGCATCGACAATTGTACAGTAGAATAGGATGTCACACTTTTTGTAAAAAGTCTCAGAATCTGTTGGGATACCCTGAATCTAGTCATCAGTAGATGCGACACTGAAACGAAGAGGTTTCCACGGACATCTCGCCGAGCCCCTCGGGACTTGCGGCCTTGCTTCTCGAGTTCACGGCGATGGTCACGATCCTCTCTGAGCCACCGCAAAGCCGTGTGATACAAGCTCGGCGCGTTGGCGGTGCCGAAAGAATCAAATGGCCATGAAGTAGGTTCCGTCAAGAAGGAACCAAGGCGCATGTGTGCAACATGAGTCGGAAAGAGATCAAGTCCGTCGTATATATGAGTGGCATCTTTATGGGGATGAGCCAAAGGACGGAGCAAGAAACGGATACACACAAAGGATGGTTGCCTGTCGAGCAATACTGTCGTTGCGGAGGAACGTGAGCAGCTCGTCTCGAACCAAAACATCCAGATCAACCGTGACCTGGGGGTGTGGGATGAGTGCCAGAAATCCCACAGAAAACGAACCGATGGACTTCATCCAATAATAGAACATCCCAAGGAGCCATGAGTCCCATGCAGAGTTGGATGCGTCGGCGCTCGCCGTCGGATATTGCGTGCATATGCCAGTCTAGGTCTACATCCAGGATATCAAGAAGTTTGTCCCTGCGGTCCTTGTGTCTATAGCCGCCAACAGAGTCTAGAAAGGCGGATACCACGATGTCGCTGCGAACTACGGGGTTCATGGCCCTGACGAATGATGAAGATCAACGTGGCGACGACATGGTCGAGAAGTAACGGACCACTCGGTGCCAAGGAATGCGACACCCGGGGGTGAATGCCTGAATACATCTTTATCTCTGATGCGAACGTCTGCGCCTTTGATGAGGCGTTTGCCTGCGAGGATTTGGAGCAGGGTGGACTTTCCGGCTATCAGGGAAGTCGGGGATAAGCCGTGATTGATCTGAGATAGGACACACCTCCGTTGGCGCCGACGACGATCGTACGTGATCCTTGGGGGAGGGAGAGGGAAATGTTGTCAAGGGAGGGCGCGTCGTCCGGGCCGTGGTGGTAAGAGAGGCCACGTATCGAGATGGACATGAATGTAAGAAATGCCGTACCTGATTCAACTGTGGGAACATTCTCCTTCTTTCCTCACCGTAACGACGTCGTAACACAGATTTGTTTCCCCTCGTCGCCCCAGCCAGCGACAGACCTTCCGCTCCTTTTTCTTTTTTCTTTTCTCCATGCGGCTGGACATGTTCCCCAGGCAGTGTGTGTCCTGCCCATCCAAGCCACCTGTATGCTCTTGCTCCGCAGACGAGAGCTGCGTACAAATCAGCCAGTCCGTCCTCTCTCCTCCCATATCCCAGATCTGACCTCTCCGTCAGGTCCTGTAACGCCTGTCCGACCTTCACCTGTCAGCCAAATTCCTCCAGCAGAGGCGATACCGCCAGTGCTGGCATCAGCTCAGGTGCCCTTGCCGGCGCAATAGTTGCCGTCCTACTCGTCCTCATTGGCGCCCTCGTCGTGTTCTTCCTCTACCGCCGCCGTCAACGTGCTCGTCGCGCCCGCGATGCGACTACCGAAACAAAGCAAGATGTCCCCGCCCCCGCCGAAGCGGTCCTTAACCGTCCCGATCCGATTGAAAAACCTCAGCCGCCACTCCCTATGCCAGAGCCGGCGCCGACGAGCACTGTCCGAGTTTATGCATCCTCGGGTGACACTGTCATCAACCTCGATCCGCGCGCTCGAGACTCCCTCTCTTCCCGTTCTGCCTCTGGTAGGCATCCCAGAGGCAATCCATTCGACGATGTGCAGTCCATCCAGACGACTTCGACAACTACGAACGGAACCAACGTCATCCCAATTGCTCTGGTTTCACCCGGATCTGTTCAGCCCCCTTCGCCACACTCCGACTCCGCCTCTTTGCCGTCTAATTACCCTGTGCGCCCCTCTCGTCCCACGGACCTCGTATTAGACAGCCCTAATCGCTCTCTCGATTCCACGCCTGATTCCTCTGCCTCTGCGCATTATGAACCATCCGAGCGATCGGTCTTGTCTAGGGTCTCATACGCCTCGAACCTCAGTTACTCTAGCGACTTTTTGAACGAAGCCCCCATGATTGTTACACACACTCGTGGTGCCGTTCGCCAGGTCGTCGGAAAAGTCAGAGCGGAAGTCATTCAGGCCCCCGGTACCCTCAGTCCTACCTCCCACCTCTCCTCAGATACCTTAAAGTCTCCTTCTGCTGCATCTCGTCCCTCCATCCGTTCGCCTCTTGCTGCGACTTCATTCGGGCCTGCCGACGTCCTTAATGAGGAGGTTGACGACGAACACGAGCTTTCTGCCCGTAGTGATCCTTTTGGGGATCATCATGCATCATCGACCCAAGTCTTGCTGACTCCCGTCGATGCACGTGCAGGCCCACATTTAGACACACCTCCTCTGCAACACGGATCTTCTGCTGAAAGTGGCAAGTTCGACAAGTCGCCACAGACCGTTACCATTGCCAAAATTATTCCTCCCTCACCAGTGCCTTCTGATTCTCTCCAGGAGCAACAGCGACGCGCCCTGGCTCACGCTCAAGCCCAGGCTCGTGCTCAGGGACTCGATAAACACAAACGAATGTCGGGAACATCTATGGTTTCCACGGCTTCTACTCGAGCTGATTCAATTCTTGAATCTTTTCCTTTCGTCCCTCCGTCTCCCATATCTTCGCGTCCTATTCGCTCTCCACCTCGGTCACCCCTTGGTCAGCAATTCATTGCTGCTACCCAATCCCAACTCCCACCAGCAAATTCCCTCTCTCCGCACCCCACGTTACCCGAAGCTGGAGCTGCCGAAAGTGCAGTCGCGTTGCCCCCGTTGAGCCCTCCTCCAAGCCGCCGTATTTTGGGGATGTCAACGGGCTCTCAGTTATCGACTGCTTCGTCGGGGCTTGGGAATTTTCCTTTCCAGATAGACCATGGAGGAACGGAAGTCACTCGACATTCTTCAGGCACTCTCCAGCGTCAGCGTGCCAGTCTAGATACTCTTGCACTTATGAGTGATTTGTCTTCATATCCTCTCGGGTATGACCGGGATGATCATGACAGCCTTCCTCCACTTCCAAAGAGCTAGCAGTTTCGCACTCTCCAAATCATTTTGTTCTATTGCTAGCGACCAACCACAGCCTGACAGTTGGGCATTGTGTGTACCTTTTACTTGTATGCATCGTTCACTGACACTTTCGTGACCATTATTACTCTACTGTGTCTCCCACAACGTTTCGATCGTTCATTTTTCGCTCAGCCTGTTAGTTTGACTTGCGTTATTTTGGATAGCTTCCCGGGTGTATATGCCATCTTGGGATTTTATGCTCTTTCCTTGTCTTTGGTTTGGGTCTTGCGAGGTTTGGCCCTTTACTTATTTATACTTAGGTCCTTTTTGGGAAATCAGAGTAGAGTATGTGACATGGTCACTCTGGTCACGGCGTGACATGGCACCCAGTTTATCAAGTGCGCGTCTTACTTAATTATTGGCACACTTTGTCCTCGATCCTCGCTGTTCTGGTTCTTCCCCGCGAACATCTCACAATGGATAAGGAGGTGTTTCAACTCGTCGAGATGGTATATTTTCTGCCTAGACGTGTTCTGCGAAATATCAACCATAATCCACTAGGGTGCAACGTTGCCACAAGCACGGGCGGCCTTGCGTAAATACAAGGATGTCATGCAGGCGGCGGAACGCATTTTCGATGGCGAGTTCGCGTGCGTGACAGAAGAAGACGAAGACGTGCGCATGGTTCCAGCGAGTCCAATTGGCCCGTTGAGCCCGTCCCAAACCCCTAGTGGTTCTGTACGTACCCTTGTTCTGAGGTAACGTGTTTCTCATCGATCGGTCGTAGACACCTGAGCCTGCGGACGGGAATGAAGATCTTGACATGCAAGAGAATGAGGATGATGGTAAGCTTGTGTATTCGTGGTCAAGTACGCACGCTCAACAGCTACTTCTAGTTGATGATTACATTGACTACGATTCCGATTATGAGACGAAGCGAACGACAGGGGAGGTTGATCCATACGCAGGCAATTGCCAATTTCGGTCCCTATGATCTACTGTTAACCAATGTGCAGGCATCTTCTTCTCCAAGGACCGACGTGAGGAAGTCATTGAAGTGGAGGAAGAGCCCGAATCTGTCTCTTTTCCAGGGTACAAGGAACCGATCAAACTCATGATGCAGGGCGAATGGATGAAGGGATGTCCCGAGGGGAATGAGCAGACGTTCCTCTTTGCTCTATACGACTTTTTGAGCACCAGCCATTGCCCCTGTCCTCAATCGTGTGGGTACAAGCATGATCGAAGGAAGGGCGATTTCTTTCCTCTGTTTGTGAGTTGCGCTTGTGTAATCTTTGCTCTTTGTAAAAGTTTACTTTTACCCCTAGCCCGAGTTTTCGAGCTATATCGAGCATCTGCGTGGTATTGTGAAGCAAATGTGCCCTAATTGCAACACCGAGTTTTGTTATGCATGTGGTGAAACAATCAATCCTGCATCTAGCCGTCCAAATACGTCCATCGATATCAGCTTGTTCCATTGCTCGAATCTACAAGGCATTATACTTGGAGTTGGTCTTTCAATGTTGGAAATGACGTTTGCGGAACAAAGACGCCGAATAGGAGATGAACAGGGAGCTTCGAAAACAAAGACGAACAAGAAACGCAAGATGGATATTCTTCCCCTCCTGCCTAACGGGGATGATGATGATGACGACACATATTACATGTCCATACCGGTTGGGAAGAAAGCTCGAGGCGGCACAGGGTATGCAGGTGAAGTTCGCGAGGATGTGAGTTGCACTACTTGGTAGCGCCATTCTTGAAACTCAGTATTTCCAGACGTCTGGCCAACTTGAGGCACAAAATCAACAGCGTCTGAAAGACGAAAAGATTGGAACGCTCCTCTCTCAAATACGTGTCTACCTTCCCTCGCTACACAGGGATGCTGGGGCTCTTACCAGTGATTACATGGTGCATCCTACCACCCTGGCACACCTTCGCAGACGTTTCAATTTCTTGTGTTCAACGCTTCTTCGAAACGACTCTCTTTCAGATATGTCTGATCGATCCGTTCTGTATTTCGAACTGTTCGAATGGCTTGAGGTGAGTAGGGTAGGGTTCCTTGGAGGATTTTTTGTTTGAATATGACATCTAGACTATTTCCAACCATGAAGCGTTGGCGAGCATGATGGCCATGCCTATCATGGTCGCGGGGACAATTAAATCAATTGCTCCGAAGAAGATTGGCAAAGGCAAATCCGTAATTCGAGAACGCACAATTATTTATGAGGGTAGCGCCGGGCCTCGTGAGTTGCTTGAGGCTATCGTCATTCAAGCGCAAGCGGCTATCAAGGGGCTGGAAGGGGTCAAACCTGCAGAACCCGAAGACGAGGAGATGACCGAGGAACAGAAACGTATGACCACGGACAAGGGGAAAGGCAAAGAGAAGGAATCGAGTCCTGCGTTATCTGATGAGAATCGAAAGTTGCTCGCGTTCTGTCAACGAATTCTGATGACCGCGAACGCAATCGATCGTTCTCTGCAAGAGACAAAGGGTGACGCCTTCGTTGACAGGCTGCATGCATCCTTGCCCAAGATTTCGAACTCTTCTACGCTCGATCTTAAAACACTGCAAGTTGGTGACAGCGAAGAAGAGCGGCGGAAGGCGTATGTCGACTGGGCGACGAAAGTACGGTTTGAGTATTGCGATCTCACTGTACCGCCTGCAGAACCGATTTCGAACGAAGATACGGTTCCACATTACAAATTCTACTTCAACAGTGAAGCGCGGATGCTTGCGAACTCGGAGATTCCGAAACGTTCACTTGCGATTGCAAAAGAGGTAACAAGAATATCTTTTTTTTCTTCTTTCAGCTGTGGCAACTAATAGCTGGTTGTATCTAGCTTGCTGTGCTGACCACGAATCTTCCTGTCGCTTGGGATTCATCTATATTTCTGAGAGTTGATGAGAACCGCGTGGACATTATCAAGGCTCTAATCATTGGCCCGGAAGGAACGCCGTAAGTTTCTCTTGTCTTACTTAGGCATCTTCATAATAACTGGGAATCTTAGATATCAAGATGGGTGGTATGCACGTATTTGGTCGATTTCGTCCTGACATTGCTGAGACTTTACAGTTTCCTGTTTGACATATTTCTCGGGCCAAGTTATAACCAATCACCTCCTAATGTTAAATACATGACGGTAATGCCCAATATCGCATCTCTCTTGATGCTGTCTGACTTTTTCGTTTTAAGACGAACGGTGGAAAATATCGTTTCAATCCTAATCTCTATGCGGCAAGTACATTTGAATAATGTAGGCATACATTGTATTGACAGAGTCGTACTAGGATGGCAAAGTTTGCCTATCCCTTCTTGGCACATGGTCTGGCCCTGGGTGGATTTCAGGTCGATCCACTCTACTGCAGGTGCGTTTACTTATATGTGTTGATGGCTCTGGTAAAAGCTCGTGTGCGCAGGTTCTCATCTCTATCCAATCCATGATCTTGTGCGATGAACCCTATTTAAATGAGCCAGGGTGGGCTAATGGTGGCGGAACGCCACAATCCAAAGCCTGTAAGTCGGTTCAGCGTGGTTTGAGTCTTTGTTCACTCGTCGCAGACTCTGCAAATGTGCGACGGATGGTCGTGAGAACTGCGGTAAAACCTGTGTTATTCTTCAAGGGTGGTTCTCATCTGTCTGTCGTAGATGCTTGGGAACTTGAAGACCCCCCCTGAGCCGTTTGGCGATGTCATTCGCACACACTACCGATTGAAGGCGGAGGCTGTCTCTTCTCAGCTGGATAAGTGGCTCACTCTTGACGATGGAAAGCCAACTCAAAGCGATGCCTTTAATGGTTCCGGGAGGAGTGATTCGAGTTCGAGCTCGGGCGCTTTTAAGAAGGATGTGGAGGAGATGAAGAGCCTTTTGAACCAACTTCAGAAAGGTACATTATGAGTAGGACATTGTGCGGCATTAGTTGATTTGTGGAGACATGCATGTGATTTGCGAGGATCGGTGTAAGAAGACTCGGCTTACTGTAATACACTTTGTCTTGCACACGATGAGCGACTCTACACGCCATGCCCTTGCTGGGGCTCTTGGAGGGATGGCGGCCATGTCAGTGACTTAGCAAGTGTCGAGTCGCTTTTCCCGTCGCGCTAACTCGCTAACCGGTTTTCCCATAGTCCGCTCGTCGTCCTGTCAACCCGTGCCGCCGTCGATACCACGCCCGATGACAAGGTGTGCTCGGGACGCATCATTGACGCTCAAGTCATCCGCTGACACATGTCAGGCCGTCATACAGCGCATCCTAGACATTATCAAACGTGAGGGGGTTCGCGGACTCTACAACGGGCTCAGCTCTAGCCTGCTCGGCATCGCCGTCACCAACGGGTACATTTTCAATCTGGCTTGTCAAGTTGTCCTTCTGTCTATTTGCTCACTTTTCTTTTCTTTTGCCAGGGTCTATTATTACTTTTACGAGCGTTGGCGCGCTATTCTTTTGGATTCGAGGTCAGGGAGCAAGGCGCTCAGCACGGTCGAGTCTATCCTCGTCGGGCTCATTGCAGGTAAACGATGATTTATCTGTTGAAAGCAAGCCGCGCCCGACACGACTCTGTACAGGTTCTGCGACCACGATCATCAGCAACCCCATCTGGGTCGTCCAAACGTCCCAAGCGGTCAATGGGACCGGCACTGACACCAGTGCCTCAAAGAAGCCAGGCATACTCGAGACGATCCGGAATATCGCGGCCAAGGACGGTCTCGCCGGGTTTTGGCGCGGGATCGGACCTGCGCTCGTGTTGGTCGTCAATCCTGTCATTCAATATACCGTGTTTGAACAGCTCAAGAACGTGTTGATCAAGACGAGGTTGGCGAAGTTGCCCAAGGGGAGACGGGATGCGTTGGCGATGCTCACGGATTGGGATTTCTTTGTACTAGGGGCGTTTTCGAAATTGGGTACGTCGTTGGGTGACGTTTTCGATCGGGCATCGTTTGACAGTTTGCTAGTGGCGACTGGGACGACTTATCCGTACATGTACGCAGCGCATTCTTTTTTCTTCCCGAGCAGCCAACTGACCCATTGTTTTTTTTTTATTTTTATTAAAAAAAAAGCGTCGTCAAGAGCCGATTACAAGCGGGAAACGCTCGTGCTGAAGAGTACAAGTCGACTCTACATGGACTGTTGACTATTTTCAAGGAGGAAGGGTTTCATGGATTGTATGGCGGCGCGGCAAGTAAACTCTTGCAGAGCGTGCTCACGGCTGCGATCCTTTTCGTAGCGCAAAAGAGAATATACGATCTGACCAACAAGGTAACGTGGATTGCAATATATGTATGTGAATGAGACCGTTGAGCCGTTGTCCCAAGGCTGTTTCGTCGTTGAAAAAGTAGAAGAGTAATCGTATTTGTTAGATTTACTATATACACTAGTAGAGCGCGTCGTACTGGCCCGGAAAGCACGGCTTTTGACATGCCTTCACCGCTCCGTCTCAACGCTGTCGCGTTCATCTCGCCCCAGAACCACCCCATTCTGATACGCACCTTTCAAAAAGGCCAAGAGCTCAAGTATCACTATGTCGCCCACACGAGCTTGGACGTGATCGAGGAGCGTAGTCAGTCCTCACGATGTCCACCTTGCTCGCACGCTTTCAACGTCTTGCAGCCGCAGGTAGTACCAATGCCAAACCTACGGATGGCTACCTCGGGCTTCTGTATGCGATGGACGACGTCGCTGTCTATGGCTACGTCACGCCGCTCAAGGTCAAGATTGTCTTGGCTCTCCCGTTGACCGACGCTGTCGTACGGGATGCCGAGGTCATCTTGGTTCGTTCCCTCTGACGCGGATCGTCCTTTTTTTTTCTTCCTCTCATGACTGTATAAAGACGTTCAAGGCGTTGCACATGGCCCTCTACCACACCGTATCGAACCCGTTTCTCAGACTCGACGTCACCTCGGAGGCGACACACGATCAAAATCCGTATCTCGCCGTCGGGAGCACCAAGTATAAGACGTTTCGAAAGAGGGTAGACGAGATCAGTAGAGCGCTGGGCAATCAGACGGTGTGACGTTTTTTTTTAATTTTTTTTACATGCATATCATGTTGGAGCTCGATGGTTTCCGCGAGCATGTCGTGGCAGCGCCACTTGACACGACGTTTTGCTCTGCATTTCCCCTTACACTGGAGGAACTTGGAACCAAGATGGATCGTCTCCCTTCAATGACTCAGACCCTTCAAGCTCTGCGGGTTTGGGACAGATACGGGGAGCACATGGACGCATGATACTACATGCCCTATTGAGTTGGTCTACAGCTTCGTTCGCTTCTCTAGTCATCACTTCCACTATCGTATGCTGGTCTGTCGTGGCAATATATCCAAGCATGACCTTTGCCTGTCTCAAGAGTGTGCTGAAGAGTGTTGCTGGTAACTTCATAACGCTGGCTAACTTTCCAATAATGACATACAACAAACACAACTTTTCTAGAGTTAGTACATGAAAAAGAACGTATGGAAGTCAGCAGCAACTTGTAAGTCCAACATACTACGATACTGGCTAAGTGGATGGCTGATGGAAGGGAAGGTGTCGGGCAGAAGCGCGTAGTGCTCACCGGCTCCGGACGGGGAAATCCTGAAGGCGCGTGAGTTGCGAGGGCGGGCGGGCCCACCTCGCAGGTCGTCGGTGTCAGGATGCGCGTGCCCGTTCGGAGCCCCTGTAGAGGACCTGAGGGGTGCCGTAGACGAGAGTCGGAGGGAAGGGTGTGCTGGTGGGTGCGCCGAAGTGTGATGACGGGCTGAGCGAGCGGGTCCGAGTCGAGGAGATGACATATGACGCTCCTCTACGGCCGAAGACACAGCTCTGTGGCTGTGCTCGTACCCATCAAGAAGCAAGAATTCACCATGATGCAGATGAAGATAATACTAATTGCTCAGTTGAACGCGTAGGGGCTGTTGAGTCAAAGGACGATCAAAATCTGCATCAGACGTTTCGAGTAAGAGAGCGCTGGATGGCAATCAAAAGGTGTGATCGATTGATCTTTCACATGTATCATGTTCGAACTCAATGGTGGTCGTAGTCCCTTGACACGACGTTTTACTCTTCAATCGTCTTCGTTCCCAACTTCCTCAGTGTAGAGGGGATCGTCACCCTTAAACGAGACCCTTCAAGTTCTGCGGGTTTGAGACAGATACGGGGAGTACATGGAAGCATAATTCTAAATGCCCAACATAGCTTTATTGAGTTGGTCTATAGCCTCGCTCGCTTCTCTAGCCATCACTCTCACTATCATATCTTGATCTGTCGTGGCAATATATCCAAGCGTGACCTTGGCTCGCCTCAAAAGTGCAGCTGGTAACTTCACCCCGTCGTCGTCATACGTTGCAAGAGTGAGCTTGCCAAGGAGTGTCGTCCAAAAATGCAGCCCCGCACGTCGTAAAGGAGCAAGTGTAGGGTCGATTGCAGTAGGATTGGAGTCGAGCGTTTCCGTTCCGTTTCCTTGCTCGACCTCGACTTTGCGTGCTGCGGTAGTAACCATTTCAACTTGTAGAAAATCGATCATACTTTCGGCCAGATCGTCGAGGTAACCAAGGACCGACACTCGACTGGTTTCGACACATTGACTGAGGAGCGATATAGCAGAAGTCCGGACGACTGTTGGAACGTAGTTCGAGCGGAAAACCGATATGAGCTTCGGAATAATAATATCCGCTGTAGATTCGACCGATCGTCAGTGATACCTTGGCCGACGGGCTTTGAACCGTACCATAGATGCCGAGTGCGTCCCCGCAGCGCCTGATCACTTGTCCCAGTGCTTCACCAACGCGAACTTTTGCATCTACTTCAGGTTTCGGCAATGTCCCCTCGGAAGAAGCGGAGAGGTTGCGTGTGTACGTTTCGAGGAGATTCCCCAATACATCTTTGCCAAACGTATCCACCATGGCAGAGAGGCCTTGCACAGCATTGAGAAAGATATACGAATCATCATCTTGCACAGATTGCATGAAGATAGACAAGATCGCCGGTATCAACGCCTGGTCGGTCTTGGATGTGGCTTCACGAGGGCAAGACGAAACAAGTTGCCTCAGTAGTAACAGGCCATGAGCTCGAACGGGTAAGATTGGGTCCTGGAGAAGTTTCAGGGCTTTTTGATATGTCTCCCGAGGTTCTTCTTCTTCTCTTCTCCGTGGCGCTGACCAGGATGTCGAACTAGACGCAAGTCGGGCAGTCGTCACCATTCTAGCTTCCCGAGCCAAACTCCTGATCGTTTCTGATGTACCATTGGAAAGAGGTCCGAGAAGTGAGAAAATCTCGTCAAGGACGGGAGCGTTACGTGCAGACAAGTCAGGATTAGCTGTAAATTATGTCATGTTCGGTCCTCGATATATCGTGTATCTTCTCGTACCTTCCATTATGGCGAGGAGCAAATTGATCGCGGTGCCAGTCATATCATTCTCACCCTGATCATTACCCAGTTCTACTGGCTCGCCATCACCATCACTATCACCAAAGCGCTCTGCGTTGTCGACAATTTTTAAATCTTCTAATCCAATACCACGAGAGTCTTTGGCCTTGGATGTAGATGGGAAGTTACCATCTGTCGCCTGTAGGGCGTGTTTCACGAATGATAAAATGTGCTCTGGCCTGCGAAGGATGTTGGTGGGAGACGAGTCATCGCATAACTGGGACTGAATTTGAACAATCATTTGAAGATACATTAAGGTTCTGACGGGGGCGTTAAATGCATCAAGGTGGATGATACACGCATACCTCGACGGGTCGGTTTCTTTTTCGATGTCTGCTAGATGGTATGCCTCGAGCAATCGGACAAACAAATCAGAGGCCATATCCAGGCGGTCGAGTGACCTCGTGTACTGCACAAAATGTATAGGATCTGGGTAAAGACCCAGGAAATTTTCTGTTATGAACTCCTCTTCCTTGCCAATGTTCTGTGGAGTAAGCAGGGCGAGTTTGGTGGGCTCACTGAAGTTAGTCACGTGAAGTGAGAACTGATACCAGACTCTAGCATCACGACATACTCTGGTACACCGCGTCTAATGTTACCCGCGATATCCACCTCCCAGTGAATCCGCTCGCTCTGGATGACTGACCAGAGCGTGTTTACGCCATCCTGTGCCTCGATTACGCGCCCCCATGTTGCAAGAAGCCCCCTCACGGATTCCTTTAATACAGGATCGGAGGCCTTGTTTGAGTCCAGATGATACGAGAGTGCATATAGGGCGGGCACAATGGGCGACAAGACTTGTGCGATAATGATCGGGGATGGATCTGTGTTTCGCAAGAAAACGGTAAGAATGGACAAGGCTTCCGAGGGTGATCCTGATTGAGAGGCATCCAAGTTCGAATCGTGTATGAAAGGGTAGTGGATGATAGGGAACATGAGAGAGGAGACCAATGCGCGATGCGAAAACTCGAGATCGAGCATCCGAGAAATGGTAAAAGAAGCAGCGCGCCTATATGGTGGAGGAGCGTCAGTGGACAAGAGATCGATGAGCCGAGGGACGATGACGGAGAAATACTCCTAGTGCGAGTAGGCTCAGAATCGAAACGGAGCAACAGGGTGTGATCGAACCTCTGGATTAAGACCTGCGGGCACGGTCGTGAGGGTGGCTGCGGTGCGTTCATATTTTTCGAGCTGGAGATCGTCTGAATTATCTTGGTCACCGAAAACAGCAGCAAAAAGAGCTCGGTCGCCACCGGGACGAAGCAGACTCTTGGTGAGCAAGGATGAGCATAGTCTGCGGACGTGAGGCGGGGGAGAACTAGATAATACTTCGCAGAGATCGGACATTATCTGGGAGAGAGGGAGACTTTGGACGCAAGGTTGAGATTCAACTGTGCAGAGATGCAGCGCATATAGACGCACAATTCGAGAAGGCGAAGGACGGAGGGACGCAACGTTTCGAGAGAGGGCGATTCGTGGGGCCATCGCGACTTGGGTAGCCAGGCGAGTGCCATAGAGGCTCTGAGAAGATCGGGGACGTGCTTGTGAAGGACTGTAGTCGTGATGAGGGTCTGAGCGGGCTGGACGCGCAGGCCGCGGGGGAAGAGGGTGGAGAAGAGCGAGGAGAGCAGGGAGTAGAGAGCAGGGACATCGGCAAGGGACGACAGGGGGTTGATGCCGTATCGGAAGAGGAGGGAGAGGAGAGCGCGAAGAAGGGATAGGTCGCGTGTGCCAATGGTGGGATCGGCGTCGAGGACGAGCTGGACGTGGTGGAGGATCTCGAGCGCACAGTGGGCGGCGTCGAGATGCTGGTCGTGGAGGGGCGGGGCGGGGACGTCGAGGGCGGCGTAGGCGCGGGTGATTCTGTCGTCGTCGGTGGTCAAGAGGGCGTTGGCTGCTTGGAGGAGAGAGGAGAGAGACATAGATGGTGATCACGAGATCAGTCGGATAAATAAAATAAAATAAAATAAAGCGATAATTTATTCGCAACCTACGATCATGAGCAAACTCAACGCAGGTGCATTTGAATTCGTGCCAGGGAGACCTTTCTCTCTTCCCCAGACAAACCAGTCCGGTCCTGCTCAGACAATATCCCTCAATATCTCAAAATCGGCACCAGCACCAGCACCAGCACCAGCACCCGCACCCGCACCCGCACCCACACCTACACCCGTACCCGCATCCGCCCAACAGTCCTCGTCCCCCTCTCCCGCACCCCCCGCCCCATCCAAAAAGATATTCTCTACCGAGAAATCAAAAACAGATACTTCCACCGTCGCTCGCGAGGTCCAGACTGTTGCCGATGAAGCCGTCCTCAAAGATCTCTTCGGCGATGGTCCGTACTCTTCTCTCTCCCCCTCTCTTCTCTGATCTCCATCCCATTGTTAGCCAAGGAACATTTGAACATCGTATTCGTCGGTCATGTAGACGCAGGTAAGAGCACCCTCGGCGGTCACCTCCTCTACATCACAGGCACTATCGACAAGAGAACGATGGAAAAGTACGAACACGATGCAAAGGAAGCCGGAAGAGAGACCTGGTATCTCAGCTGGGCCCTCGATTCCACACCTCAAGAGCGCAACAAAGGAAAGACCGTCGAGGTCGGTCGATCCTACTTTGAAACTCCAAGTCGTCGTTACACCGTCCTCGATGCTCCCGGTCACAAAACCTATGTACCTTCCATGATCAGCGGTGCCGCACAGGCAGATGTCGCCATCCTCGTCATATCCGCCCGAAAGGGTGAGTTTGAGACTGGATTCGAAAGAGGTGGCCAGACAAGAGAACACGTCATGCTTGTCAAAACTGTCGGCGTATCCAAAGTCATCGTCGTCATCAACAAGATGGACGATCCAACCGTACTCTGGGATGAGGCCCGTTACAACGAAATTAAAGACAAACTCGTTCCCTTTATCAAAGCTGCCGGCTTCAATCCAAAGGATGTCACTTTTATACCGATCTCGGCCTATACGGCTCAAAACCTCAAGGATCCAGTCCCCGCTTCAACCTGCCCTTGGTGGAAGTGCGTTTCTTTTTCATTCCATCTCTCTCTCTCATGTACTCATCTTGCAAAGGGGGTCCACTTTCCTTGGCCACCTCGATCATATGCCCATGGTCGATCGAAAGCTCAATGCGCCCCTAATGATGCCCATCTCGGAAAAGTACAAGGATATGGGTGCGGTCGCGGTCGGAAAGATCGAGTCAGGCCACATGCGCAAGGGTGACAGCCTGCTGCTTATGCCGATCAAGGCACACGTTGAAATCACTGCAATCTATGATGAACTTGAAGAAGAGATATCATCAGCCATGTGCGGAGATAACGTACGAGTCAGACTCCGAGGCGTAGAAGACGAGGACATCAGCCCTGGTTTCGTACTCACCAGCTTGAGGAATTCCGTTCATGCAGTCCGCCAATTCGAGGCTCAATTGGCCATTCTCGAACACAAGAACATCATTTGTGCCGGTTATTCGGCCGTGATGCATGTTCATACTCTGTCGGAAGAAATCACACTACCAGTACGCTAAACTCTTTTACCCGCCTCACTCGCAGCCATAAACTGCTCCTAGGCCTTGCTACATTACTTTGACAAGGCAACCGGACGCAAGTCGAAGAAACCACCTCAATTTGCCAAAAAGGGTAATTGATGCCTGATCACTGAGTGTCTCGTAGTAATCGCTTTCCAGGCCAAAAGATCGTGGCTCTCGTCGAGACGATCCTCCCGGTTTGTGTTGAGAGGTTCGTCGATTATCCGCAACTCGGACGTTTTACCCTACGAGACGAAGGTGCGAACAAGCATGTTATCAGAGTGTCTGACCCACGTTTTTGACGTCGATTCCATCTTAGGCCGAACGGTCGCTATAGGAAAGGTGAATACAAGGACAAGGACAGGACAACCAATACTGACGATGACTTTGAAAGATTACAAAGTTGGTCGACGATCGTGTCGATGAAGTTACAGACGGTGTATCGAACGTTAACATATCCGCCGCCGCAGGAGCGTAAAGCGGCCGAAAGGACAGTGGATCAAGGAAGGAAACTGAACTGATGCCGTTTTCTCAACTATTACCAGCCCATCATGTGGACATAGACCATCGGACTGAATCCGAATGGGTTCGGTCTAATAGTTTGTAATGTACTCACTACCGCAAGACGATCAGGCCGGTAGTCGGAACGCTGTAGAGGGATCGGAACCGACGGAATACCTGACTAGCTAACGTGACGGGTCCCATAGCTGTCCGGATGAGTCGGTCCAAGATAGAGAGATTGGACGTCAATCTGAAAAGGCTAGTCTCAGGGTGTAACACCTCCAACTTCAATGATCCCTGCGGCAATTCTCGTCTTATCTGGCTTCACGTAGTACAACAAAAAGTTCACATAAGCAACGTACTCTACAGCCAGTGCTGTAAGCGGAGCCCATGCCAACCGTGATTTCATTGTTCTACTGCCAGATTACCGTCACATTGCTGTATCGGCGGACAGATAAAACTGTGGCTGTCCCATGCCGGTGTAGATGATGAATCGTCGTCCCGGCGGGTGAAGGCACATCGATGAGGCGGATTGAATAGAAAAATTAGCTCTATACGCGACTAATATATTAACTTGCATAGGTTTCACAGGACATGACTACGATGAACGCGAGCATTAAAATAGCAAAATAGCTTACATACGCCGGTATTAGAGCTCCTTCAGAAAAGCTGCTAGCCCATCGTGGCCCTCCTTACTCTTCTTTTGGTCCTCTCTCTGACGATTACGGGAGAGCATGTCCCTCAAAGACGACCCCTTGGGATGGCTAGATTTAGGGTGAGAGAGTTGGCCTGGTAACGGTGCGACAGGGGCACGTGTGGCGGATGCATTTATTTGGGCGATGCGATGGTGAGACTCGGCAGGTTCTTGACCGGGAGGCGTGACAGATACTGTTTTCGAGATTGACTGGGTGATCGAATGACCGCAGAGATGACATCGTCTGTGGATGCAAGACTTGGCGCGTCTCCGGTTTTTCTTCGTGGACGGGGCACGGTAGCGATGTGCACCACACTTGAGACAGTGTGTTGGGTGCAAGAGGGCGGATAGTTCTGGGTGGAGAGCTGCGGCGCGGGAGGTGTGGAGTGCGGAGAGAGCAGGGGAGATTGAGTGTAGGACAGATGGCAGGCTGAGTCTGTATTGGACCGTGAGTGGGTCCATGGCGGAGATGGATTAGGAAAGCATTGTCGTATTTATTGTTCCCTAAAGTGGCGATGTGCACGATCCCTCGAGTTATTAGTCTCTATCGTTTCCAGTGGCTGATTTTCGTTCCCTCATGTTTTCAACGCGTGCCCAGTCCTCCCACTCCTTTCCTTACACCCAGGAGCTGGCTCCTTCCCTCTCCTCCCCCGCACTCCTTTCCCCTCCTCCACGCTGCCACAAGCGCTCGTTCTCAAAGCCAATGACCTGGTTAAACCGCAGCTCTTCCTCCACTTCCAATCGTTCCCAGTACATGTCCGTTCGCGCCTCCGAACCAAAACATGTGAATGCTGTTCGCTCGCTAGATTTCCGTTCATGTCGCGGCGGTCCGCTCGGCTCCGGTGCAACCATCGTGCGCACGCCCCGAGAGGCCCTCGAGTCCCTCACCCGCTCACCGCACGCGTCCGATGTCATGGACGAACACCCGATGAAGAGCAGCATTCTGTTCAACTCGGACAAGCACAAAAGCAGATCCCCACCGAGTCCCCCTCTGCCACCACTACCCGATTTTTCCGACCCGGACTCGGGGAACAGGCTGTCTTCCACCTCGACCAACGTCTCTCTACCAGACCAGCCTGCTCGCTCCTCTGGTTCACCGACGCTTGCGCCTCACCCGTCACCGCCCCCGACACACTCTCGGAATCCCTCTCGTTCGCTGCCCAACCTTTTGGCGGATGCTGCACACGTTCCGCCACAGCCCCCTTTTGACGCCCTCCTCCTTTCTCCCGTCCCAGACGGTGCGATCGACTCGTCCAAACTTATCGTTATTCTCGAGACTTGTACGGCCACCTATCGCACGTCGCTACGTTCATTGACCTCTCGCCCTTCCTACCTCTCTCGGTACATCACCTCCTTGCTATCTCCTACCTCCGAGGCAGCCTCGGTATTCTCGAATGTCAGCGACTCGTCCTCGGCCCAACACGACGAGTGGTTCAACGTCATCTTTCGCGACCATCTCTCTTCCGTTGGCTGCCTCCCCCGATCCTCCACCTCGATTCACCTATTTCTTGATCGACCAAGTGCGCCGTACGTATTCACCGTGCCGTTTTTTCCCACTACGCACATCTGATTTCCGAAAACAGTTATGCGCACGTCCTAGCCTATCTCCGGTCCCCTCCAAACATGCTCGAAACAGAGACCCTACCGCGGGCGGTACAACTCGGGTCATCGAGACCATCACTTTCGCGACTCGAATCGTTGCTCGAGCTACGAGACGAGGCGCGCTATCTCGGACTCGTCGATCTGGAGAAGCTGTGTGGTCGTGAAATTCATCGGTTTCATCACCGTTCTGTTCCCGCCTGTCCCAGCGGTGGTACGCTGGGTGGGAAGAGGACGGGGTCTGTTCACTCGTTCCGCACGGTGGTCGAGCATTCCCAGTCTCGCCAGGATGTCCGGCCGTATGAAATCCAGGCACTTCCCAAGGGTGACGGTCATGCTCGGATGCTCACTGAACCTGTCATCCATGTGTCAAGTTTACCGTCTGACAACAGGGATACGCTTGTCCGGGGAAGCAAGCAGAGACTGGGTATCAAACACGAGACAGGTTCTCCCCCTCTAGGTTGGATCTAGTATTCACGCCTATATTTATCCGCGCTTTCTCCATGTTGTACATTACTCTTGTTGTTGTTCACGCTGTCATTTTAGCGAGCATCCTATTCCGTACTTTACTATGCTACTAGTACTCTGAATACGAATGTTTTGATGAGACCCTCCGAGCCGACGACGAACCCCTGAGGGTCACGCACAAAGCAGGCTCCTGTCGTGTTCGGGTGTGCTTATCGATCGCTGACGGACACAAGCAAACCGAATTTCAATATCATTCCTACTTCGTACCGTAGTACGGCCTGTCTGCTCGCACACTCGTGTGTATCCCGTCGGATTTGAGCATAGCAAGTTTTCACTGGGCCTGAACCCAAAAGTAAATGCAAGGAAAGCTGGCCAGCAGCAAACTAAAAACCCTCTCCAACTCTTCATGAAGTCCAAATTACACCGCTGTCTTTCAGACCTCCAAGATGAAATGCCACATCGTGTGCCGTCTTCCCGGCGCATACCAATTTCGTGCCTATCTTTGTTTCTTTGGGCAAACATACACACTTTTCGCGAATACGGCAGCCTGGGCCGAACGTAAACCTGTGGTCCTCGTTGCACGTTGCAGGATGGCTGTTCCCTACACATACTCTCTCCCCAGGGGTGCATGGACTGTTTCCCGTTAAATTCTGGGAACGGACGTCTACCGCACGAGCTGCCGGTGCATTTATCTTAGAGTAATAATTTAGACTAGTATGTCGGGTGTCAGCCTCGTCAGTCATTGGCAAGACTTTGTCTCGCTCACTCTTGATTGCTGTAGGCGTCGAACGGTTCATTATCATCGTCATCGCCCGGAAAAGCAGGTCTTCCCGACCGTCTTTTGCCAGTGTACATCAGCTTCGTGGCGACAACGGGTTAACATCTCGCTCACCGCTTGACGACGTCGACACGCGGACGAGGGACTGTCGCGGAGAGTGCGAACAGAGCGAAATAAAGTACGACGAAGAGGGATAGTTTAGAAGAAAACATGATCTCGCAGAGATGGGGAGTAGAATCCGAGGAGGAACTCCATGTTTTATAAAAATTGGTTACAGTTACCGACAATCATGTCAGTAAAATTCCGCTTGATCGGAATTGTCAGAGAATGATGGGTAATGTGGAGATTAGATAGGCTGAGGATGACGGCGCTTAGGCGTGATCAGACGAGGGTCAGGCAAGACGTCTGGGGGTCCACGACAAGTCACAAAGTGTATTCCCCTAAGCTGTAGTCGTAGTTATATATTATCCTACTGTATTAGCGTATCCTCGACTCCCACGAAGTGGAGGAGGGTTGTGTCGATTGCAAATGGTCCGATTTCCAGCAAACGGATACCGCAGGAACGTTTTACCAAATTTGACTATTGATTACTTAATGTCTTGTACTCTATCCAGTAGGCTCGCCGCAAACTCCCTTACTCGCCGTCAAGTTGTTCCACAAAAAGCCACAGATACGGTTGAGGTTCACGTTCTCAAACTGACTGGATTTTGCAGGTGCCCGTGTGTTGAGTTTCTGTGATCTACCTGATCCTGAGAGTTGATATGCTGGTTTGATCGATGAACATGCCGAGTTAGCATATCAGGACTCGATGAAAGGTCCTAGGTTGCCCTAAGGTTACTCGCAAAGACAATGAATAAACCGAAAGTAAGGAGCTCCTACGATGAGTGTCCGCCTTATATACATGAGTACATGGTCTGTGCACAAGGTATAGGGCCGGTAAGATCTCCTACTATGGTAATAGTCCGTGGAACGACGATAGAACGTCATGGAACAATATCTGCACGTGATATGGATGAGTAAGAAGTCACGTGAGAGTGTAAGTATGAGCAAGCAAAAAAGATCATGACATTACCCCCCCTCTAAGGACTCATGTCCTCATGAGTCGGAATGGTAACGACAGTAAGGATCCCTGCAGAAGGACCAATGGATCTGGGAGTGAGGGACCGGGTTCGGTATGGGTGGAGTGTCAGGAATTTTGAACATGGAATCGTCAAACCATTTGAAACGTTTGCGATATTCGAGGAATCCTGGGTCTGAGAATATGGAGGAGGACGGAGAGGGAGTGCGAGATGGGTCATCGAGGGTGACGGAAGTCAAAGGAAGGTCCATAGGACGAAGGCGTAGTCAAGTAGCAGGTCATGCAGCAGTGGGGTGTAAACGATGGAACCTTGTTACAGCTCCCTGTGCGTGTCGTAGGTCGGTATTGGATAACCATTCGTCTTCTTCGACCGGGAAACCCTTCCAATGAACAAGATATTCGAATTGTTCTCCTCTTTGACGAGAATCAACAATTGCCTCGACTTCTTGTTTGGGGATGTCATCGATGAGATCAGGAGGAGGGGGAGTAGGAACGGGACCGGACATAGGGGGAGTATAGGGATGTAGAATTGACTCATGGAAGACGGGGTGGATAGTCTTCCATTTATGCGGTAAGTCGAGTTTGTACAAGGTGACACCAACCTTTGAGAGTACTTTGAAGGGACCGTATCTTTTCTGGTCCAACTTCTTCATGGGTCGATTGGTGCGGATGTGAGTGGCCTCTAGCCAGACTAGATTTCCGGGTTTATAGTCTTCTACCGGTCATACGGAACGGTCGTAAAACTTCTTCATGTCTTCGTTGGCTAACTTCAGGGCTTCAGCTGCTTGAGCACGTAGTGTCGTCATTTGCTTAGCGAAGTCCATAGCTGACTCGCTTCTAATAGATGTTCAGTGATCCTCATTGACTCATGGTTCATGTCTGTAATTGAGCATAAATGGGGTTTGGTGAGTTGTTGATTGAGGATTATGGTTGTGTGCGAATTTGGCCATAGGCAGCCACTCCTTCCAGTCGCTTTGACGGTGGTTGATATAGATGTGTAGGTACTATTCTACCCATGCGTTGTATTGTTCTGTTTGTCCGTCTGTCTGGGGGTGGAAAGCTGTAGAGGGATTTGGCGTAATGCCGAGAAGTTTCTGAAGTTCAGTCATGAAGGTGGATACAAATTGGGGTCCCCGATCTGAGATAATTTTGGTCAGGAGACCGTGGAGCTTGAAGATTTCATCGTGGAGGATTACCGCGATACTCTTGCTATTGATGATATCTCGGATGCCGAAGAGTCGGATCATCTTTGAGAAGCAATCGATGATGACTAGTATGGCATTACTTCCTTGTGATTCCGGAAGAGGGGATATAAGGTCCAATGAGATGTGCTCCCATGGTTGACGAGGGACTTCGTTGGATTGCAACGGGGTATGACACAGGGTTGTGATGGCCTTATTCTTTTGGCATGCTTCGCAACCTTTGATGAATCTTTTGATATCCTTGGCCGACATTGGCCAGTAGTATTGTTTCTGAACCTTCCATGTGGTGGCCCATATTCCTGGATGTCCCGAGGTGGGATGACTGTGGATGGAGGTTAGTATATCGTTGCGTAGAGTTGTGTCCTTTGGTACATAAAGAAAGTCTTTAAAGTATATGAGAGAGTCGCGAATAGAGAAGCGATTATCATTTTGCGCAAGTGTGCATACTACTTTTGAGTCTCTAAGGTGTTGTAAGTCTGTTATTCTTTGTGAGATAGATGAAGAAGATAAAAGGGTTTGTTCGGCTACATGCATTGCCGCTAGCATACGCATGTCCATAGCATTTGAATAAACGTCTGTATTAGAAATAGGAAGAGTGTTAATATTTATAAAGAAAGAAATAGTGTCCTGGTTGGATGTCGGCACGTTCTCCACAGCCGTCGACATATGATTCTGCTGTAAAAGAGTGGGAAAAACAGTGACACCTTTGTTATTGTCCTTTACCCCCTTTTCAAAGTCTGACCTCCAGGACAGAGGGTCGGCAGGATTGGTTTTTCTGGAACGGTGGACAAGAGTATAATGGAATTCTTGCATAATTTGGTTCCAGCGAGCCTGGCGGTGAGATAAGTCCTGTGGAACAGCGAAGTATGTGAGGTTTTGGTGGTCCATAAGGATTTCGAACGGAACGTGGGCATCTAATAAATATTGTCACCAAGTGGTTACTGCTTCGATGATGGCAGCGAATTCCAGATCGGCAGCATGGTAGTTTCATTCCACATTGGAAAGAGACCGTGACAGATATGCAATCGGATGCCAGAGTCCCTCCTGGTACTGAGAGAGGATAGCTCTGAGTCCTATGCCTGAACCATCAGTCTCGATCCTGAAGGGATCAAAGTCAGAGGCGAGTGAAAGGATGGGTGCATTTATGAGTGCATCCCGGAGCGTGTCGAAGGAGGTTTGACATGCGGTAGTCCATTCAAAAGGGTTTTTGTCGCTGGTAAGGCGATTGAGTGGACATGCGATGGCCGCGAAGTCTTTAATGAAACGGTGGAAGAAGTTGAGGAATCCCAGAAATGAGCGGACCTGGGTGCAGGATGTGGGAGTCGGCCAGGTGTGGATGGCGTCGACTTTGGTAGGGTCGGTAGCAATAGTTCCGTCGGAGATGACGAGTCCTAAGTATTCGGTGGTAGTGGTCTCAAATTCGCACTTGGTATGTTTGAGCGACAACTTGTGTTCGCGAAGTTGGGCCAGGACTTCTCTGACGACACAGCGATGCTCGTCGAGAGTCTTGGTGAAGACTAGGATGTCGTCCATGTAGACGATGACTACTTCCTTCGCAATAAGGTCGTGTAGGATATGGTTCATCATCGTTTGGAACGTTGCGGGGGAGTTTGTGAGTCCGAAGAACATGACTAGTGGTTTGAAGAGTCCTTGGTTGGTGCGGAAGGCGGCCTTCCATTCATTGCCTTCTTTCATGCGTACGTTATTATATCCCCACCGGATGTCCATTTTCGAATAGAATTTGGCACCGCGAAGCTTTTGGACGATTTCCTCAATAAGCAGGAGGGGGTATCGGTTTTTGATGGTGGCTTCGTTTAGCTTTCGATAGTCTTGGACAGGGCAGAGTTTACCATCCTTCTTTTTGACAAAGAAGAAGGGGGACGCGAAAGGGGACTTAAATGGGCGAATACGGCCCGTGGATAGGTTTTCTTCGAGAAATGTGTTGAGTTCTTTTTGTTCTTTTAATGAGAGTGGGTAGGTTTTGCAGTCAACTTTATGGTCGCCAGGTTTTAATTCGATCACGTGGTCCCATGGTCGACGAGGTGGCAATTCGTCAAAGGTTTCTTTGGCAAATACATCACGGAACTCATGATATTCGGCTGGGACTACTTGTTCGAAGGGAATTTCTTGTTTCCCTTGATTTGCGGTGGCGGCCAGGTCTGTTGCCATGGTAGCGATATATTTATTCTCGAGCTGGAAGACTCGGTCTTCAGATTCGGCGTCTTCGTATTCCCACAGGGGTGTGGTTTCTGGTGCGAAACTGAGTTCCTTTTTCTGCCAGTCAATGCGGGGGTTATACTGGCGTAACCAGTCGAATCCAAGGAAGAGTGCTTGCGAGGAGAGACGTGTTACCGAAAAGGGGATAGCGGATTGGTGGTCTCCGATAGCCACTTTCAGATCTACGTAGTGCGTAATTGCTCCTTCGGTATTGGCAGTTCTGTTGGTGTTATAGACTGGTATTGCCCAAGGTAGTGGTTTCTGTTCTAGTTTGTGCTCTCGGACGAAGTCGATGTCGATAGCGGAAGCCATGCATCTGGAGTCTATGAGTGCAATAGCATCTATCTCCTTGCCTGAGTCTGTTCCGAGGACTATCGAAATCTCAAAGGCATTAGGGGATGGTTTCTTTGTTTGATATTGGGGTTTCTGTGTTAATTCGAGTAGCATAAACTCGGCGGCGTCATGAGAGGCATTCCAGAGGTCCGCGATTAGCTCAGCATTTACCTCGGAAAGGCGGGTATCATGGACGAATGCTCATAAATGAGTGATAAGGTGTTCGTCAGGGGTGTCATTGGCAATTTGCTTGATCCATTGTGTGGACCAAGGCTTGATGGTGGACTTCCATCCTTGGTCCTTTCTTGTAAGGATCGTCCGCAGTAGAGTTGGTTCCTTTCTACTAACAACCTGAGTCTTTGTCTGCCTTTTGATTGCATATTCCCCAGACGGAATAGAGGCTGTAACACCCAACAGGGGCGAAGGTACATTTGGCTGTTGTGTAGCTGGCAAACTAGGACTTGGGTTGCTTTTGCAATCCAGATCTGAGATCTCTTCTACGTCAAGGAGGGAGAATTTGTTAGTGGAATGCAAAGGGGAATTAAGCACGGTTTTTGGTACCGCCGCGCCATCCTTAGATTTGGCAACCCGGGCACCCCTGACCGTAACATTACAAGTACAAATTCTGACTGGTGACGTACCTTGAGAATGAGGCGATCTCATTCCTCGTCCTCTTCGACAAAATCCATTTCATCCACTTCTTGAACTGTGGTTTCTAACTCTTCCAAGGTCAAGTATTCAACATTGAGTCTGCAGATTTTGATATTTTTCGAGCCGGAGCTCTTTTGAGGGTGAGCGGCGCAAGGCCATGTGGACGTCTTGCCTTCTTTGGCACACCGGAAGCAGGTTCCAGTCGCTCGGGCCTTTGACAGGTCCATTGGAGTGCCTCAGCCTCCAAAGACTCCCGTGGTCTCTGGGGTCACGGTGTGTGGTTTGACGAATCGAGTGGGGAACTTGACCTTTGATCGGGGGGTGTCGGTGATGATGCCTTTCTTTCACTCCGCAATTTCTGACAACAGTTGTCCAGCGGCGATGAATCGTTTGCACCATTCATCGTAGCTGTTGGTGTATCTCGTCATCATGTTCATGTCGGAACATTCGACTTGTTCGACGAGGGCATTGCATGCATTTGTCCGGAGAAGTCATACGAGTTGCCTTCCGTTAGCAATTTCGGACCATTCGGCACGTACGATGAGATTCTGTTGTTTGTGGAGGAAATCTTCGATGGTCATCGACCCTTGTTTGAGGCTTAGTCGTTCGGTTTCTGCTCTTGACACTTCATAGACTGGTTTGAAGACTGGGTCGACAAACATGTGAAAGAAATTGCGAGCTGTGTAATCCTCATAGTCAATGTTTTTGTCGATGAGTAGTGTGGCGAACTCTTCGGCTGGTCCGTCGGCACAAAAGCCTAGGAACATCTTGATTTCTTCAACATCGGTGACAGCTCGGTCGAATCCCATTAGGTAGAGTCGGAACTTGGCTCTCCATTTGGTATATTCTTCTGGTTTGCCAGTAAATGATGGTGGTTTTTCGACATAGGATTTCCCGAGCTTGATGGGTTCGTTGTCTACGTCAGGTGCTTTGTCTTTCTTTTTTGACAAGCTGCTTGGTACGGTTGGAGGCATGGCGGTATGAACTCCATGTTGTGTGACATGCTGCGTGTATGCTGCATACTGATTACGGAATTCTGTGAAGGACGTAGCCAAGGGCCAAGAGCGGAGAGGAGATGATAGGGGATCGGAGGTAGAGGGCTGTGCTTCAGTTGCCATGATTCGTGGGGTGTCACTTTGAGAGGAAGCACGACTAATGACGGGTAAGGGGTAAGGATAACCAACTGGAGTAGTTCTGTCTCCAGAAGGCAAATACGGTGGTCTGCGTGGTACATGCGGGGTATGTCGGGGTGATGGATCGTCCGAAATGTTGGATGAACGATAAAAAACTGTAAAAAAAACTACTTTATATCCTTTTTACCACTCTTCCTTTTCCTTGTTTTCAGCTTCTGAAAAGAAGGTTGGGTGCGGCGTATTATCTGGTGGTTACCTGGTCACAGGCACTTATGCGGGGTGAAGGGATTGGGATTGGATCGGAATATGCGTGGGGATACCGGGCATATTCATTGAGTCTGGTATGTCGGGTGATGAGCTCGATGTCGTCCCAGAGATCGCACCAGTATGAATTAGTAATCGGAGTCGGAGGAGGTTGTTGAAGTAAGATTTCTAGGCGTCATCGTTCGATTTCGCCAAGCTGATGTGACTGGATAACTGGGTCCAAGATGCCTGGGGGCGGGCGCAAGAGCGATAGGAGAGAGGGCGGCGAGGATGTATTGATTGGGTAATGCGGGGTCATCAACGACTGTCCCTTCATCAGAGTGTAATGATGGTTCGTAGACAGTTTGCTCATCTTCCGATGAGTCCTCTACGTCTGTCGTGGAGCATAGGGGTTGGAGAGGAAGGGGCGGCTGCGGCTCTGGCACTAGGGCAATGGGCTCGACAGCGATGATATGGAACGCGAGTTGGAGATAGGTGAGGAGAAAGACTAATACAAGTCCTTCTAAGAGCGTGCAGGTGGTGCGGACCAGGTCCAAGGTGGATGACAAATAATCCAGCATACAATCTTCCTGATCAAGCTAAGCTGGAGGAAGAACAAGGCGAGGACTCTCTCAATGGCTCGGTAGATATGCCTGGCGTAAACCGTTAATGCCAGTGATGGGAGTATGAGGACTTGCTGCTGTCGGTTTGTACGGCGAGGATGCTCTGCTGCCAGCACGATAACTCAGCGACTCAGACAGCCAGAGGGCAGGACGTTAAGCAGGGAGGAGAGGTGTCGTCGAAGTGTGAGCCGGCGTAGTACAACGGTGGTATGAGCGACGACGAAGGTTGGGGTAGAAGTCGGTGGTGATGGAGGGATAGGTGGTTGGCGAAGTATGAACGACGCAGTAAGCGAGGTGTGAACAACGGCAACGTCAGGTGGGCAAGGTAGGAGGGTTACTTTCGGTTTTATATCAGGACTCGATGAAAGGTCCTAGGTTGCCCTAAGGTTACTCGCAAAGACAATGAATAAACCGAAAGTAAGGAGCTCCTACGATGAGCGTCCGCCTTATATACATGAG